>DVXP01002538.1:0-12578 GCA_018235645.1 Junonia grisea | reverse complement strand
CGGTTTTCTGTGAGGCCGTGGTATCACTCCGGTCGAGCCGGCCCATTCGTGCAAATGCATGGCTCTCCCACGGTGAACCATTCCCATACCAGTAATTAATATACCATTTACTCCTATACCACTTATATATTTTTTTAATTACTCACCGGATCCGAATGCCACCTATTCGGCAAGACGGGCCGCCGTCGTTCAACACACACAACCCTCCTCATGTCCTCCAACGTCGGGTCCGGGGGAACACAGTCATAGTAGGGGGGCTGATAGTCGTCGCAATTGGAACCACATCGACGGGCCATCTCCCATAGGACCAGCCCTAGGGAGTACACGTCTGAACGCTTGTAGGGGTCGAACTGACGGGAGTCCATGGTCTCGTCGAGCACCTGGGGATTTGGGAGTTGTTAAGGGAAAGTAACATAAAGATCCACGACCAACTTTCAGAGCTCTAATTCTATATCAAAGGATATATTTATAAAAATGTATGGTACCGGGGCCAGATCTGGTACACTGTATAGAAACATAGATTATAACTGTCTAGGAAGTTTGTTATTAAAAATTTTCAACAAAAAATATAGTCCGTGTGCAAATTAAAATTATTCTGATGTAAGATTGCAATACAAAATGCAAGTGGCGGATGACAATGGCGAATTGTCCGGTCCGTAGTGTTATGTGATTTTTGACAGCTGTCACTAATATTTAACTACCTATTTCAATTTGCAAATTATTTCGTGATAACGAAAAATGAAATCCATATTAAATTTTAACTATTACATTTTTCAATATAGTTTACAAAATGGTGGCCCAAAATCAAACATTCTTAAGAATCCTCACCTCAGGTGCCATATATCTCTTGGTGCCCACTCGATTCGTCGACGGCACGTCTACTGAGTCGCTCGACACGTTGTGCCTGACCGCCAGACCCAAGTCACCGATGACGCAGGTCAGGTTCACTTTGACCAGAATGTTCTTTGACTTCAGGTCACGATGGGCAATCGCCGGTTTCCCTGTATATTGGGTAATTGTTAGCTAATTGGGAAGAAAGTTGGGCAAACTGCTTTGCTATGCTTTGCTGTGTACACAATTATCGCCTTGCGATTATAGTACCGAGGGAATATTAGCTTGATGGGGGGGAATTTTTGGGCAAATTGCTTTGCTGGTTGCGACACAACATTTACCGTCTTAAAGTTAAGATGTACATGGAGGAATGATGGCTTAATGGGGAGAATTTTTGAGCAAATTGCTGTACCGTTTTGCCCAACACTTTATTAAATATACGTGGGATTCGAACCCACGATTAATCAAACAAGTCTACATTCGCATTGCCCAACACTTGCCAAGAGCGCTGTATTATAGCAACATTACTAAACATTCTAGAATCATCTATTCCAAAGCATTACAACCAAGCCACGAGTTGAAAAGTTTCTTCTTATCTAAATTGCAATTCCGTCCCGTCTGATGCTGATGACCATTTTACCATGAGCTTCATCGCAAATTATTCTCCATACAAACTGACAACCCTAGAAGATGTACTATAGAAGTCAGACGCCTATTCGACAAAATAATTACAACGGTGAAGGTAACGCGTAACAGTAAGCCGAATCGAGCAGATCCTCCCTTTTAGAAGTCAATTTTGCCCCTTTTTATCTCCACACAAACATTCAATTCGTAATAAATAGCCTATACTATTACTTACAAAGCCCTTTATCCAGTTGAAAGGGTATTTCGGTTTTGGTAGCGTGCAAATAACCACACAACTTCGGAAAACAGGTTTACAACACAGACAGACGCATAAAACACACACACATGTGCTGAACATGTATTGAATTGAAGTAATGTTTAACTTTTATTTATTTATTTTGTATATTAAACAACACTGGACAAAATTACACGCTCAAAGAATAAATATCACTCGATATTTATGTTGCTTTATACAAAGAATACAATTTTTTTGTGTGTTGGTGTGTGCATAGAATGTATAGAAATAGTCAAGTTTCAAAACTGGGCATTACTTTGAGACTATGTAACGCCAATGGCTTCACTCGCCTTTGCAAAAATTCAAAATAAAAATGAAGATTTAAAAAATCTGTACTGCCGAACTGTAGTTTCCTACATTTTTTTCTAATTCGTCTAACCTAACCTAAATAATACCAAAACCAGTAACCCTGAAAACATAAGGAAAAAAGACGCCTTTGCATTTGTAACATAGGTGATATTTACCTAATACTAAAAATAAATGGTTGACAAACATATTGAAGAAATCGCACAGCATCGCACAGGAAGTCAGTTTTAAAAGTTACATTCATCAATAATAAACGATCAATATTTTCTCTTAAAATTCTCCATTTTTTTCTCATAATCTATTAATAATTACCCGTACATACATCCTTTATAAATAAGAACTTCCACGCCCCATCCCATCGCACAAAACTAACAACATTTTTTCCCAAACCCAAATCCTTCAAACCAATAACGTTCGCTTGCTACCATCATGGTGGTCTACTTACCCTTAGTGCCAACGATATCCATATGCAAGTGCGCCAGTCCCGTGGCTATGGATAGCGCCATCTTGACCAGGGTGTTGGCGTCTATCGTCCTGGCGCTGAGGAAGTCGAACAGCGAGCCATTCTCATGGTAATCCGTGATCAGCCACAGCTGTGTCCAAGTGCCGTTGTCTATGAAAAACGGGTAGGTTATATATTATAGATGATCTGTATTATAAATGGGTAAATGAGGCTAAAACGCCGGCAACGCATTTTGTAGCTCTCCTGGTGTTGCAAATGGCCACGGACGGCAGCATTCACTTTCCATCAGGTGATCTGTCAGCTTGTTTGCTCGTTTCCTATAAAATATTTTTTTATATCCTATTGGCATCGAATTAACTAATTCAAATTGAATTGAAACAAATTTAAGTATGTATGCATCCAAATTAAATAATAGGACATTTTTCGTCCTGGTAAAATAGCTTGTTCCCGGGTGAATAGTGTTTTCTTTCCTACGATAAATGGGAAATTATCGGGCGAAGTCTTTTATAACTATAGATTTTGTTAAGACTTAAGTTTTTGTTTCATTTCACACGAAGTTGCTAAGTAATAAGTTAAATATTTGAATTAATATTGCCTGTAAGATGGAAGAATGGAATAGCATAACTTATTAAAATGTAACAATAAATGTTCATTATATATATAAATATATAAAAATAAAACAGGAAGTCAAACTAAGCTGATTAAGTTAAATTAGATTACTTGGAAAACTTTCCGCATAAGATACAACGTATATTGGAAACTTGTACCTACCGTATGCTAGACGATACATTATTTAAAACGTAAAGAAACGAAACGTATAATTTCAGCGGCAGTAACGCATGCATTATACCGTCGTCAGACGTTCATTAATATTAACGAGTCACCTTTGTTGTCGGCGGCGATGAAGCCTAGTATGTTTTCGTGACGCAGCATCACAGTTTGATAGATCTCGGCCTCGCGGAACCAGGAGCACTCTTCGCGGGAGGAGAATATCTTGACGGCGACGTTTTCCCCCCTCCACCGTCCACGCCATACCTCCCCGAAACGACCCTTTCCAATGATGTCGACCAGCTGGATCTGACGAGCTATTGAACGCTGCACGAGGAGTGGTAGACCTGGACCGACAGATATAAACCGCTTGAGGCTGCCTAGTTTATATATGATTAGAATTTGGCGAAATTAGTACTGCTGAATTTTCAAGGGTTCAAGGGTTTCAATACTTGCTGAAGGAACATCGCAAGGATACCTGTGTTTTATCGGAAGAAACTCACGTACGAAAGGCATAAGTATATTCAATTCGTATTGGAGTGTGATGGATAAGGTTTTTTTACATTAATGCTGTTACATGTATAATAAAAGCATTCATATTTTTTTAATAAATTACAAAAAAATGGTTGTTTGATCAATTGTATCAGATAAAAAAGTCGTAAATTTATTAGAGAATCTCACCTGATCCAGACCCCGAGGTAGTGAGCTCGATCATGTCCCGTATTGTGGCCGTCATCATCGGATGGCGAGTCTCGCAGAAGGAGTCCTCAGGCGCGAACAGCGACCTGGACTCCCGCTTTATCGTCTTCGGCGATCTCCTCGCCCACCAGAAGCTGATGGCGGCGCACGCGCTCAGCACCATCAGACCCATTATCCATGGCAACAGTTGCCATGCCGTCGCCGACTCTGAACTCGCGTCTTTGTCTTAACACACACAATTACATTATACCCGCCGCTCGGCGACGACGCACCGAGCGTTCTACCGTCTATATGGATACTAGCGTTATCTCATTCTGTCTCCCATATTGATCAGTTATCGCTCGCTCATACGTTAAGACGTTAGGTGTGATAGCCGCCGGCCGTGAGCTTGTGCGAATTAATAAACATTTCGCATATATATCAGCGGCGCGCGGCCCAAGCTCCATATTCAAGAGCACCAGCCGGCGCCCTTGATACGGTTGCATATATTGTCAGCGGCGTATGGTAATCGCTACGGCTCACGGCTATTTTCAAATTAAACGAACAAGACGAGCGTTTCCGCCGCCTCGGAATGTTCTAAATTGTTAATTCGTGTAATCGCTAGTATCATTTCAAAACATGTACGTAATAAGACTTAATTGTAACAAAAAAATATGACAAATAACATATAAAAATAAAAAACAAAATCAATCAAGCAAATTAAACAGAAATAAAAAAAATGCATTCTGAATTCCATTTAACCACTGTGCAACATGCAGGAAGCGTACGAAAAAAAAAAACAAACATTAGTAGCTTAGATAGCTCACACCACACCAGCGTAAATAATAAAAACTTGATTACTCCGTGCCGCTTAGCTCTATCGTGCGCATATTACGTGTAAGATTAATGCATATTTTCGTTCCCGCAGATGTTACATAAAATTCAGCTTGTTTAGAAACCTGCATACCGATAACCCCTGGTTTAACTGCAAGTCGGCTGTTATGACATGCGATTAGTAAAAGGTCATGCTGAAAACAGAAAATACCGGCGTAGATCACTCACTCTGCTGTCCTGCTACGCGGACCAATCCTCGCTATATTATTTACCGGTTTATGATAAAGGACTGCTGGGATGGACTCGTCGAAACTTCGATTTATAGCTATAAAATTTCCAAAACAAACATCCATCTTACGGCACATGATGACTAATTTTGAAGTTAACTATATGACATATCGGAAGACTATCTCTTAGCTTAACGTTCCAGTAATACTAAGATGCAGTAAATAAGATGAGAAACGGAGAACGCGATATATTCCCAAATGTAAATTGATTCCCCATTTTTAAATTTTTTAATTTAATTTAATCCCATGCATTTTACAGCCATCTGAATCGTTTGATATCGTATCGTTGATGAGTGTAATGCAATGGCGCGGCCGCGGCTCGCGTATGCTCATCGGACATCACAATACAAAGCTACCCAATGGACGCCCGGACGACACATTCCTCACATTTTCCGTACCTGGAAAGAAGTCACGGTTACAGAAGTCCGTGGCGCAGCAAAAAATATCCGGGCGCTCCGCTTCACGGCACCATATCGGTATGTCCCCGGGAGGAAAAATCGTTTTCGGGTGCCAACATCTATACCACAAATCGGAATATTAGTTCGAGGCGAGATCTAGCGTGTACCTACTCGTGATCGATGCCGGTGCGGTACTAGATAAGAAAAGAAAATTTAGTACGATTAGAACGTAAAAGTCGAAAGTAGCCATGCAGCGTGTGCCAATAGCAAGCGGCGCCGCCCGCTCCTACCTGGCGGCCTCCTGTGGATCTCCAGCTGCAGATCTCGATTGCACATGTCACGCGAATTACAACATTGTATCACCACCGACTCATTTCTAGTTTTCGTCGTGGAGCAACTGAAGGGGTGCTCGATGGGTATCAGTGCTTTGAGCTCGATACAGCTGCGCCGCAAGTAGAACCACCATACATTATGTTTAGTATGTTAAAGCAAAACCAATGCACACTCGGAAAATAGTGTTTGTTAAGATAACGGCACATCATTCAAACATACTAGGTACGTCGGCCGGCCGATAGCACCCCTGGCTCGGGGTACATATTCAAATCACTAACTCAGAAGCTCATTGTTAGAGTATTGGCATCTCAACACAAAACTTATAGGTCATAAATGGCAAGGCAATTATATTCTAGGAGTACATCAAACAAACTCATCATTTGCATTGTCAAGTCGGTATCACACGCCCACAAGTGCGCAGAACATCTTACCCATGGATGAGGCATGCAGCGCTTTAAAGAATTTCTCTTGGTAAACCTCATCGGAATTGCAGAAATCTTTACTACAGCAATAGGCTCTTGGCTGTCTGCATTTGATTGGATAGTCTGGTGGGAAGGCTACATTTCTTTGCATACAGCTTAAGGCCACCTCGCTACACAAGTCAACGGTTGGATATCAATTGATTAAAAGTCGTACCTCAGCGCCATTAAAGCTAATGGAGATTTGTGTTGATGTCTTGCCAATTCAGATATTATGGAATGTATCAAAATATGTACCTCAGAATTATGTTCCACTATCAACCCTGTACTGTGCTTTATACAAACATTCATATTGATGAACACATTAACAATCTAAAGTTTAGTTGCGAGTGCAACATTACCAACTCTAAGAAGTTTGTAGAAGGTACAGTCAGTAATTTTGATTAAATAACAACCCATGACAATTTTGATGGAAAAGTATAATTACAATTTAATAATTGAAATGAAATAGTAGCAGCATTTTCAACTTACTGGTATGTGTGCTTGTGTTCTCCGTTGTCGAGCGTGGAGGAAGCATAGCAAAATCCGTCTGTGTCGCATGTTGAATTGGGGCAACTTGGGCTGTCACTGTTGCAATAACACTTTAAACCTATACAAAGGAAACAATAACATATTATAGCCTCGTCTCATTAATCCTAGTTATAATGTGATATGACAATCTTATCACATTATTTACAAACATATTTAATTCAATCAGACCTTACTTATTAATTAAGACTCAATTCAAACGTAATCAATGTGAAGTAGGAATCTTATGGAACTTTAAGACAGTTTCGAGTATAACTACTATCATATTATGCAAAGCGAATTTAATTGCATATCAAGATTGTATAGAAACTGAATATTTGCTAACGCAATAGGCAGTGTGTTCTAATAGGACGTCATCGGAGGTAACACTATAGTCAACGAAATCTATAATGTGTCGAATAACACGACGAGACTCATAAATAATGTGCGAGCGTTCGTTGTATAACACTCACCGTTGACGATGTTAGACTTGAAGAAGACCACCAGTATCAACAGATGCAACCACTTCCTCCGGTACAAACTGTCCATAATCATATTCCTTATTAGAAACATTTCGATTTACAACCACACGGCCAAACACAGAATATTGACACTCGAACTACACGGCCATTGGGCAGTTCTAAAAGGAACATATGACATTTTTTTATGTTTAGAATAAATAGGATAGCTGTTTATTTTGTGTCCTAAACCAGCTACGTTGATATAAATGCTAACACTTATACACAATAGAAAATCAATGTAATAAAATAAATTCTCTCCCGACTCCGGTAGATAAATAAATTCGCGTGAAAACGTCACAGATAAAATGTCGGTGTTGCTAGACGAAAAGCGATTAGATTCATAACATTGAGATAAACAAGGTTTTATTCGAATTCATAGATAGATTATAGATAAATATCTAATGTAAGTTTTTTTTTTGAGTTTCATTTTATTTTAAAAACAATTTAAATTTTAATGATAGTAAAAAAGCTTTTTGGAATGTCTGAAAAATGATTTTTCTACCATTTAGTTTGCTTTATCATCCAGATATAGATCCAGATAAACTAGGAGTAAAACAACTCCAAAAATAGCTTTGAGTCCGAATATATCTACTGTTTTATATTACGATATTTTTTAAAAGTACAATATAAGTACATCTTAACATTCTTAACAGAAAGTAGAAATGTGATTTAACTAATTGTAGATAAGTGCAGATATTCAAAACATGCTCATGAAACATTAAGCTATCGAAAAATATTATTTATGTATGTCTATACTACATTATGCATGTACTGTATTTAGAAAACTATATTTTAGTAAAATATCGTCATAAATAATTTTAGCATAACACGAATTTTTCAATTGAAATATTACGTTTTTTTTTTTATTAAGACCAATTTATTTAATAGATAATATCTATGACATTTACATAATAAAAATAAATGGTATAGCGGATACCATATTTCTCGTAAATAAGTTAGTAATTTAGATAACAAGTAGATATATGGATTACTTTAGCTGTAGTAAGTTAGCACCACACTCTCTCTTCTTCTTTTACCAGAACTTGTGTTACAAACTTATTTATTTTACTTTTAATCAATGTTGGGATAAACAAATATAAAATATCTACGCTCTTTATTTACACATGATTATAAAAAAGGGATGAGAAATTTGAGGTAAGGCATAGTTTTACGTAATGTTATAAAAAAAGTAGAGGGAAGTCAGCATATTTGAGATACTGCATGATATCTAGTAAAGTAGAAATAAACGCTATCATCGCTTTTTTCCCGTGAGTAAAACGTAATACGATACACGAATCCATCAAATATTAAAAACAGGACCTCAACTTGAAATTCGGGCTACCAGAAATAAGGATTTTTTTTAACTTTTTATGTATTAATGTATTAATTGATATCTTATAATTAACTGTAATGCTAAAATGTTTATTGCATTTATTTAAAATGTGAAGTAACCTTCTCAGTTTGTGATCAGAACTGTAATTTTGTAAATATTTATAGAAATAAAAATGTTACATGAAAATTTATATAACTATGGTGAGTTGATAATATGGAATACCGACAGTGACTGTTATTTGGAATACTATGCACTATCGAATTTTATATCTACACATTTTTAGGGTAGGGTCAAAATGGAGCCCATATAATTTTATCATATTCGTCTGTTAGTCTATCTAGCCGTTGTCATTTATTTCGAATTTGAAAGAAAAATTATAAAGGCTACCTAGGTGACTACTTAACCTAAAAGTCGATTAAAATGAAAAGGAGAATTGGGTATGAAGGTCAATACAAAATTGCAAGATAATTATGGAAGATAGTTTTTCTTGTGATAAAAAACATTGTGAAGACTAAAAGTGTGAGATGAGGAGTGAAAACCACTATATTCAAAATTATCTGCACCTCAAGTCAAATTTCGATTTTGGAGTTTTTCACTTTGAAAGGCATTTTGATTAGGTTTCTGATATCTGTTAAATTTAATAATTTAAATTGTTAAAGCTGATTAAATTTCGTATAATTTGACGCATTTTATCGACATAACCCTTTGTTTCCTTTTAAAGATATTTGCGAAAAACAAACGTGTATACCAAATAGCCGCTCTTACTGTACAATTGTCAACAGAGTGGTACAAAAGATAGAGAAGGAGTAAAAGAGATGACGATATTCCGAAAAATTGCTATTCAAATGTTTTGTCGGGGCAAAGATTATGATTATTATGTTCAGGAACAGCTGTGTGATATCATTGCTTGACATTGAATAACAAGCAGTTTGGTGCTGATCTAATAAAAATAAAATTATGTGAATGCAAACATTCTCATCAATATTGTATAACGCAAAGAATAAAATACCAAACCCATCTATAACTAAAGAACACCTATAGGTACGTAGGTAGTAATGATGTTATATAAACTAGTCAAAAAAATTAAAGGATAAAAAAATGTCGCAAATTTTAGCGTTTTTTTCAGATAGGTGTATTTTTGTTAAAAATGGTTGTACTGGAGTCACAAATACAGCGTTTTAAAATTAAGAATATTTAAAATGTTTAGGAAATTTACCCAAGTTTTTAAAAAACTCTTTTGATCTACACTGCAGCCTTTGCTTTCTGAAATATCGTTAATCAAAGACAAACATATCCACTTCTATTCAAAGTCTTAAAGCTCTGCGAGGAATAGTCGTATCAAATTCATCAAGGAATCAAACTGAAGCTGAATAAACAGCTTACTTAGTCCATATGGTGGTTAAGTAAAAAATAATTTTCCAGGTATTTGGAGCAAAATGAAAAACCAAGTAAATTAACATTTTTTTTTCCTCAAGCTTTTCACCAGAATTGCGCAAAATATAATCCTTACAAATTTTATTGGTTGAGAACTAGAGACTTCCAGCTTTAGAAAGCTATTTTTATGACTCCAATTACGCTAAAAATTGCGACAATTTTTTTGATCCTTTAACTTTTTTGACTAGTTTATAATAAAAATCAAATTAATAGGGGAGGGAGAGAGCTTGAACCAAGACTCATCTCAGTTGAGGAAAGACTATGTCAAGATAAACTTACTACAGGGTACAGGCAGTGGCGGATTTAACACAAGTGGCGCCCAAGGCCCTGATTCATATCCTCTATGTGACATATTCAAATTGAGCTAAAAAAAAAAGGTGGAGACCCTCCGATCCCTATCTTAAATATATCTACTATTTTCGCTATAAAGAGATCGTCCGCCTTATTTGCAATTTTGCCGCCACAGAAAAACTAATTTTGGCGCCCTAGACCTAGGCCTCACGGGCCTATGGGTAAATCCGCCATTACGCGTAAAGCAACTAAGCAATGTTGGATTGGATCCATGAATAACATAAAATGAAAACTTGGGCTTTATTCCAATTCCGATCCACTCCAGCTCCGTGGATGGGTGCATGTTCTTTTTTAACTGACTTCAAAAAAAGGAGTGTTCTCAATTCGACCGGTAAATGTTTTTTATGTTTGTTCGCCGATTATTTCGCCATTTTTGAACAGATTTTGATGATTTTTCTTTAGTTAGAAAGAAGATACTCCCGGACTGTTACCTTTATGAGGAATGTTACCATTTGATCAGAGTCTGATGATGGGATCCTGGAGAATTCAAGGGAGCTCCTCAAATTTTATAGGCACACCTATAGTGATTTAGGTTCTTCACAAAGAACCTTGGTCATGTGCTTACGAAAAGTAAGATTTGATGAAGCGAAACTGATGATGAAGACCACATATGATGATCAGAACTTAATAAAAAGTAACTATTTTAAGGGTTTGGTTCTATTTCTTTAAGATATCGCTAAGCAATTGATGTTAGTCAACATGCATATAATGAAGTCTAGCTGATGTTGGAGTAACAGGAGAATTCCTCAACGATTAAGAGCCCTGCATCGGGAAAACGATACTTTTTAATTGGTCATGAGCAGTTGACAATAGGCCGTTGTAACTTAGGTAAATCGTAATGTCAGTTGCAGTCCACAACGTGCTGAACGAGAGTTGACTTATATTTAGAGTTGAATGCCATGTAATTCAATTCTTTAGGCTCCACGCACACGTTCTGTTCGGGTTCGTTTCAGTTTTAGTTTGTTCAACCGAGAAATCACATTTTCAGTTGTTTTCCGTACGGAAATGTTAAGGACGTGTGCGCCTTGTCAAACATTTTGTACGTAATTGGAGCGTTCCGAACTGAACCGAACCGAACCGAAACCAAACGTGTGCGTTGAGCCTTATAGATAATCTCCACAGACGTGTAAATTCTATGGATTCCTATTGATTATCACGTGTAACGAAAACGTGTAAAATAAATAAATTTTTACAAAAATATAAACCGACTCAAAAAATAAACTAAAAAGTCTTAAATAACACATAATATATCCTTACACAACATATTGAAGTCGGTGCCAATTAATAAAAATTACTTAGCACCGACCTAAACTTAGCAGACCCTGGCTAAGTCCGGGAAAAATGCTAGGAAGAAGAGACTTAGCACCGACCTAAACATTTTACCTGCTTGTCACCGACTTCAATATTTTGTAGAAGGATGTGTTACTTACGACTTTCAATTTACTTTTGAAGACAGTTTATTTTTTTATAAAAAGTTATTTATTTATTATTTAAGTATTTCGAAATGAATGTAATATCAAGACACGTGGCAGCGTGTCAAGCCAAGCTCAAGCTAACAGAACTAGCGAGCTGCACCGTGTGTATATTACACGAACCATTTTGGAGCTGCTTTTGCCCTCCTAATAACTCAAAAAATATTTCATATAGAAAGGTCGAATAGGTTAGGTAGGTCTAAGGTTAATATTAGAAAGCTGAAATTCGGCATGAATATATGTATACTCATATGTTCTTCATGTGTATGAATCACGCCGAGAAAGTCGTACAATAAAATCTTGAAAAATTATTTTTGTTGGGGTGTATTCCCTCGTATGTAAAGTGAGACCAAAAAAAATTTTCTCATTTTTCCTATAGTGTGGGGTATCGTTGGATAGGTCGTTCAAAAATATTATAGGCGTGGAAAAACCATTTTTCCGAACCAATAACAGTTTCCGACACGTTAAGCTTCAAAGTGTCAAATTTTCTTAGAGTCAAGTGTCCCTCTAGGCCTCTACCCACTAAACTACAACTTTTAAAAATATAAAAAAATTCATGATAGATATTTAAAAGGAAAATTATCACGACTATGTAGGCTTTTAAAGTTATCGAGATATAGTCGATCAAAGTAAAAATATAATTTCGCCCAAATTTCATTGAAAA
>DVXP01002537.1:0-12582 GCA_018235645.1 Junonia grisea | reverse complement strand
TTGGATCCAAATCGGCTCACCAGTTTAGGTGCTACGGTGCCACAGACAGACACACAGACACACAGACAAACATAGCGATCAAACTTATAACACCCCTCTTTTTTGGTCGGGGGTTAAAAAAGGTGCAGATTGTTGTCTTAATCCAAACGTATCCGCACATTACGCAAGTCCCAACTAGTAATTTCTAACTTAATACTATTGCTTCCATTACGTATGAACATTTATAGAAGAGTCAAATGCCAAACAGTCATACCGAAGTAGCAATGAGTTATTAAAGTAGTTAAAACTTTTATAATAGCAATATTACTGGTATTACGGACAAGGTGATCCGCCTTAGACAAAGTGTGTCAAGAAATTAGTGTTTAATTTATTCATTGGGCCCAGTTCGTGTCTAGTTTAGTTATTATGAAGGTAGTTTAGGCGTCAAGAGACTAAGGAATTCATCAACTCGAAACACTGCGTGTTCTTCATTTAGTAAATAGAGATATTAAAAAAAAAGCATAATAATAATATTCCTAATTATAATTTTATCATTGAACATTAAAATTTAATTTAACAGTAAAATTTTCCCATATCTGTTCGTATATTTAGAATAATTAATGGTCGGGGACATTGTCCGATACACAGACCAAAAACACAATTGTTAAAATCATTAAGCAAAAACCATTGGATGAATTTTAATAAAACTCGGCGTTGTCATGATTTATAATGTAGGTCGACATATATCATATTTTCATACCGAGAAATGAAAGGGTTTAGTGGAAAAAGTTCAACTCCATAACCTTCCACGAGAATGTGAGTATAATACTGATGGCAAAAAACGACATAAACGATTATTAGGCAACTTATGTCCATATGGTAGGCAATTTTGTAATCTAATTTAAAATTAATAATAAGACGATGTTCAAAATTTGAAAAGTTTAAACGGCATCGCCGAACCTCGGCTCCGTCTATTGCATTTTTATACGAGCAAGACAACCTCTTAGCTTATTAGGGAAGCCAGTTATTAGAGGTCCGAGGGTTCTCTACGGACGCGAGCGCGGTTTCGGAACGACTTCGTCCCAGTTAATTAGTTAAATGGATACGTCGTTTTCCAGTTGCGTCTATTTTATCGGCTCTACGACTACAATAAACCTCATTTTCTTCTGTGATTCTGGAGTGGATCTATTCAAATCCCCCAAATTGAAATGGAGCTTTCTGCTATTTAATTCGGGATCGACCGGCCGAACGAGGCCAGTGATGCACTTATGCACCGGCACATTTCCCACAGCCCGGTGCGCCGGATCCGCATCTGCACACGACAAAGGACATCCGCCCACAATAGCTCCATTAAAATAATGCAAGTAAATGAGGATTTGCGGAGGCGAGTCCGCCGAATCCGCTCGCGCTCGCCGAGGCCCGAGTTCCGCTCACAATGCTCAGAAGGCCTCGTTGCGACGACGCTTAAAACACTATACACGAACATGTTTCATTAGCTAAGTGGGAGGCTTTTGGTGGTTGAATCTGTGTAATGCACCTAGCTAGATGCTGCGCCGCTTTTACTTAAACGCCGTAATTAAAACGTCCCCTCCCCCCTAAGGGCGCAGTTTAAAACTCGGTTCAACTAGTTCGGAGTGGCCAATTTAGTTTTAGTGTTCCGTATTTAAGATACAAATTTTCAAATTATGTTTTTGTTTTACTCGGTTTTGTTTGCGAAAATCGCTTATATCTGGAAGCTGGAGGCTATTGTTTGATTTAAAGCTTAAGTTGTGCTTTATTCGGTGAGGCTTTAGTTATGTCTTTTGAACGAAAATATTTTAATTAAGTACCTACTTGGTATTACTTTAATCAGTTAATTCACATTTATATTAAATCAACGGTAAACACGTAATACATTAACAAATAGTATTTTAAAACAAATCGTTTAATTTCATTTACAATTTTTTTTTCAAGGTGTTTTAATTTTTCATGTAATACTTAACAAACGAATTAACCATTTTTGGCTACAACCAAATATTAAAACTCTTGACTTCGCACAACTTGATTTAAATATTCTATGACACTGGCTTTAGGAATACATCCACGAAAAAACTCGCATTAAAGACCTGAACAATTATTGACATACTTATTCCAAGTAATTCACTTACCATTCACATATCGATGTGTACAATCGATCGAAACATCGATAAGACCGTACAAACTAAACACTAGCCGAGTGGCTAACTGCCTATAGAATCGCATCACGTGCAAACATTACAGGACGGTAATAACTTTATTGATCGCTAACGAGGAAAATTGATCGACATTAACGATCTTAATCGCTCGATTCTGTGCGTGTCGATGCCCCGTTCCGAGTTAATTTAATTGAAAGCGAGTTGAGTAATTAATTAGCGGGTAGCTCTCAGCTTGAGCGGTGTTTACAACTCTCGTACATATTGAATGAGACGAAACGTCTTTACACTGATTAGGAACGCGATTCTATTTTTTTTTACTTTATTTCTAACGATTATTTATGCATAGATAATATTATTTTTATATTTTTACTTAACCATTATGTGTGTATGAATAATTATTATCCGTGATTACACTGATGCTTTGAACGATATTTTATAGCTCAAATTATAGGAAGGGACATTAATTTCATTTATAAAAAATACCTACCTATATAAACAATGAAAATTATTTTTTCAATTATTTATTAACTTAAGAGATAAAGTACGCGGAATAATAAACTTCCAAAGCCAACATTGACTGAGATTTTTTATAAAAAAAAAAATATTTCATACGGTGCCTAGCTTCTAAAAACTTTGTTGTCTTTGTTATTAAACTAGTAACTGCAAGTTGACTCGAAAAACAGTACAATTTATCAAACAGTTACTACCAAATGTTTTAAGACATTTAAATAAATAATTTAGGCTAAGGTTCCTAACAAAAATCTTTCAAAACATTTTATACAGACAAGACTTGCTAGAGTTTTGTTAAAAGACTGCCTAATTATTTCATAAGTAAACAAACCATTGATGAACTTGATAAGGAATATCGGATGTCGACAGGAACTATATTCAACGTCTTACGTTCGATATAATGAAGCAAGTAGGTAATAATTTAATTGGACATCTCGTTACAAACGCTTAGTAACGATCTCATAATTGACTGGCCATGAATACACCTGATATAGTATTATTAAATAAAAACAATTTACCAAGCGTATCTATAGAAAGTTTTCAATTTAAATGTACGATCAATTTTTTAAAGTATATAATTAAGCAGATTAAATAAACAATTAATCGAATAGTGGGAGACTACCGACAGTTCGGATACTCAATTTCGATTGATTCGAGAGAGCATCGCGACGCGAGTTAATAGCATTTAATCCCGCTAAAACGCCCGACGATCCTCTATAATGAATATTTATCCTCCACAGAAGTCGACGCATACTTTTATGACGAATACATATTTTAGTAGCCGACGTAATTCCGCTGATTACTTTCTTTAATTTTTCTGAAAACGCTATAACTCTGTCTATGCAGATAGGTAAATGTATTAAAGCTCAGAGGGCAAACAGAATGAAATGTTAAGTAAAAATCCATGTTTTCATTTAGAAAATTATTTGTATTGTATTTTTTTTTTAATTTCCTAAATATGTTTGTACTGGAGTAGATGGTGTATACCGATATGTGTTTTCGAAGCTTTTCCAATATTACGATCTTTTATACGATGTTTAATTTGTATAATTTTTGATAATGATGTTTGCTAGTTTATTTGACTGTCATTCCACTTGATCGTGTTGTATTTAAACGAAACTATAAGCGTAGGTATATGCACAATGTTGTATACTTCCAAGATAGATGCAAAACGGCGAGACGGGACGTTTTCCTCGTCACTTTAATTTACTCAAGAGCAACGTCGTCTAATTCAGTAATTAATAAGCCCTTAAGCAGCCTCTATGCAGATCCTGCGGCTGCGGTCACGTTTACAGTCAATTCGCTTGTTAGCTCATTTTAAAACCATTACGTTGCATTTTATCAACTTGCCCTAACAAGGTGGATATTTTACCTTTATTAACTAAAAAATTTATTTACCGGTAGATTATTTTTATTCTACTAGTAAAATTGTAAACATAATTAAAACTCTACAACCTACTTTAAATACTAATCATCTAATTACTAATACAGGATGATTTACAAAGATTTTCTTAACGCTAATGAGCAGATCATTCTCTTAATACTTTTAATAAATATTCCAGTTACATACAACAAATTAAATACACTCATTGCTGTTTATAATGCATAACATCCAACAGAACGGAAGTTACCTGAAAAAAAACATTGCTCCCACAATCATGGTAACATTGCCGTCAATCACATAAAGATTTTTATAAGCACGCTGATTGCAATAAGCAGATGTCTCTGTGCCCTCGTCCATTAGTCATATGAAACATGTGCCAATACAAATGATATGGAGGTATATTATGAATGGAGGCGGGCGCCCTGAGGAGGGCAACACTAATGGATTACATTCGCGCGAGTGAATTAGGATATTGTCGTGCGATCTGTTCCGGTGCACTCCTTTACGATCCCTTTCAAACTGTAACCACAGATTAAATATTTATACCGGTTTTGACAGTGTTGCTATCAGTAAATAATAAAATCGTGTTTTTTTTTCTCTTTGATGTATTTTTAATATGTTTTACATTTTTTTTATATTTTATATATTATTTGTTTACATGAATTTTGTGCCAATAAATTAGCTGAACTAGTTTCTTTATACAATGATAGAATGAAGTTCCTATGTTGTATCTAATAAGTCTTTTTTAAAGACAACTCTAACAAAAATTAAATAAATAACAAGAAGTCCATCAAAACTTTGATTATCATTAGGTACTTATTATACTTATATTTAACGTTTTGTCAGATTACTATTTAATAAAAATTAATTTGGTACATGTCGTTTCATTATTATCAGACATGTAATTGACGAAGTAGCAAAAAAATCTTAAGTGCTTAAAAATTCAATTCTCATACTTTTAAACAATTAATACAATATCTTGCCAAAGAGAATCTTTGATCAAGATAAACCTACTTAACGACCGCGTTACAGAATAATATAAGGCCCATAAAATAAAGGATACATGTGATCCCCATGGAAGCATTAAAATAAGAATTATGGAAGCTGCCATGGGAATGTAATTAATGCACATATAAAAATATTAAATACTAGCTGTGACGAGCGGTTTTACCTGCTCCAGATTACGATATTTGTGCACTTCTTACCCGATCCCTTGACATTTTACGTTGCAAATCTCCTGTTTTAACAATGTCAATGTTTTACGGCCTCTCAGCTTCTTTGTAATATTTCTTGTTAAAATATTTTTATTTGTAACAGGTTATTGCATTTTTAATAAATAAAACAAAATTATCATAAAAAAATGTGATTATAAAATACAATATACCTACATATGAATAAATTAAAATACATAAATTTTACATTCACTTCTAACTCAAAGTACATAAATTAATTATATAAATGTCCTGTCTAAATTACTATTAACTTATTAATCTTCCTAGTATGTCATTATAAATTAATAGAATTCAATCTTGCGATGTAACCTGCGCCTGCGTCGCTTTCAAAGATGTTTGAATATAATCGCAATTAATCGCAATCGAAGGCATGTCAACCGGTTTCCTTGGTCGTCAGAACTTTCACTTTTAAACTTCCTGCAATGAGCAATGGAATTTAATTTTTTTATTAATCTCATAATCGCCTGTAATTTCGAATGTTGAAATTCTAGAAATTACTTTAAGTTATACTGGAACTGCATAATACTAAACATGCAATAACATGCTGCATAATATCAATAAATTTGTAGTAGGATGGTACTACTTTTTTACATAAGTCCAAAGGATTCTAAGATTTTTTCGAATATACAACTATAGTTGTGTAAAAATTTGTATATTCAAAAAAAGCTTCCAAAAATAAATGTTTTCTAACAAACAATCATTTCTATCTGAAAACATCTCGATAGTCTACAACTCTTCTTATCTTTAAAAAAATACATATCCCAAAAGTTTGTAATTACATACAAACGTGTAATAAAAATGAAGTTATAAAAAGATAATTTACGCGAAGTAAGATACCGTATATGACGTAGAAACGTTGCCAGTGCCAAACTCTAGTCTCTCGCTACAAGGATTTCAACTTATCAATTACACCGTTCGCTACTTACCGCGCGGAAAGGGCAAATTGATTTAATGTAACCGGAGTGCTTTGACGAATATTATTAACGTCTTTTTGCGCCCTCTTTAGAGGTAATGTGCTTTGTTCTTTCAGGGCTTTGAACAACGATTCACACTTATCCGGATCTTAAAGGGTTTGGACTATGTTTATTATGTTTACAACGTGTTTGAAAATAATTTATATGAATATGGTGGTGGGTTTTATTTAATGTTGCAGCTTTTTACGATTTTTAATGTATTCGTAGACCAGTTGATTCATGTAACATTTTTTCCAAAAAGACAATAATTATCTTGCAACTAGATAAATAATAGTACTGTTTGAGTGACCATAAAACACCACCAAAAATTAGTACAGTTTTGTTAAAAAAAAAATAAACTTCTCTTTATTTTACTTTTAAATAATATTAAAAATTTAAACGCTTTTAACATCTTTAGATTTTTAGTACTTTATTTTTTCACGCCGTATTTCCACAACATGTTAAAAATACACGTACGAAACTATCACGGCCATGCACAAATAATTCCAGCAACCACGGTACAATCAGAAGCAAGCCTCGATATAATTGTCGTGCTAATAAATACATTCATCTCATTACCCGCCATAACTCTTCATTAGCGGGTTGCTAATTAGTGTGACGTTTACAGCGAACGATCATCGTATTTCAGTCGCGGTACGATCGCTTCATCCGTCGTGCCCTTACCGCGGGAGAAATTTACAATTTTATTAGGTCGTATTAACTTTTGAAAACATTGGAATTGGAAAACCTGAACCTTTGAGTTTTTATATACTTTATCTTGTGTTTATTTCGCTAGTCATAACCAATATAAACTACGACCCTGAAGTTAGCGGTCAATGGTTAAAAAAATTATTTGGTTAAGAAAAGCTTCCGACTTGAAGCGCATTTTTCAGATTCGCTTAATGGGGATTTATTGATTGGAAAATTATCTAGATATGGTCATGAATAAAAAATATTTTTCACGGATAAAAGAAAAATTATTTTAAAAAATTATTTGGGAAGCTCTCTCTAAGGAACCTATAATCCGATATTCATCCTATTTTGTAATTGAGTATATTTTATGACTATACTATTAATATTATAATACCTATTTAATTTAACCTGTTATCTATTAAGTAATGATCGGCAGCTCAACATGACGTGAAGACCTTATAATATTGTTAGTACAATTATTATAATAGCTTCAATTGTGAAACTGTCTGCCGAATTTCAACAATGAAGTTAAATAAAATCCATGGGTGTTTCAGAAAAAAAATAGGCATACATTTTTAATTTTAATCGAACCGTATTAAATATGAAAGATGAAAATTTTGTATAAATTATAATTACAAAACTTTTTCACTGATTACTTTAGAAAATTAAACTCATAATACTCGTAGGTACATTAACATTATAATATAATTTCTATAATGGAACTTGATCATTAAAACAAATGTCGGTACAGAAGTTTAATTATTCAAAAGTAGAATGACAATTATAACCTTTTTTATTTTACTTTATTTTAAATGTATTAAACATTTAAAAATAAAACGTTTCTATTTTCATTTGGATAAAATAACTAAGATGTAAATTGAAACTATGTATTTGAAAGCAATTTTATATTCATAATATAAATTACGTTAATACCCAATCAAATATTTACTAAAAATAAAAGTAAGTCGTATCACGCTATGCGTATTTATTCTCACCGGGCGGCCGGCGCACATTTAATCATCGAGTACTTAATAAAAGGTATAATATAATATTATTAAACGTGAAAGAGCCATATCACGCCAGCTCCATCAGGGATCACCGCTATAATTAAAGCTTAGGGTAAAAATTCCACGTGAAGATCGTAATCGAGGGCATAATTTTAAATCAAATTAACACTTCAACTTTAAACCGAGGTCATTAATGCCATTACAGCGAAACAATATGGAGTCGTGACCGCACCAATGGATATCTAAATAATAAATAAATAGGCCCGCTGCTATCTCGGCATCGCATCTCCGGGTTAATATTCGACGCCGGAGTTTTATAATTAACAATAAATTCGGTGTGTTTTTTGTCGAACAGCACCGAGGGCTCAATGCAACATCGATATTTTTCCTATTATGAGCGATAGCGATCTTAATGACACGCGTTGAATATTACATACGCTGACGGCGTTAACCCGTGCGCGGGTGGTCTGTTACCTTTTCGTCGATTCTCCGATTGTCTCTCATTTTCTTTCCTCGAGTGCGACCGAAGACTCTTTTCGTCCTCTTACCTGCTCGTAAATAATTAGCTCGTTCTTTTTCCTCGGGCGCTCGATAGGTGCTCTTCAAAATTTCCTTGATTCGTTCAAAAACACCAAAAATACTACGGGCTCCCTACTCGAACTGGCTCCGTTATCTCGTTATCCTAATGAAGTCTACGCTAATGACGAGTAGGTAAATAATAGGGCGGCTAATGGGGGCTTTATCATTCTCGAGTGCGCTCCAGGTAAGGGCCAATTAGAGAGGCCGACATCGGCCCATATTGTTCGGCGCAGTGCTCGGTTCGATTACGATTATTTCCGAACGACTCTCAGCACTGATAAATTGGACAAACTATAGCGAATTGACGTCCGCGGTTTGCGGCGCCTATTTTAATTTTCTCTTAAATTGTCGCATTACACGCGTACGACTGAATTTATGGCCATTCGTAATTGTTATTAATGTTAATGCCCCGTCATAACTCACTTTTATCGCTTTATAAAGAGATACATACATATGTTTTGTTTATTAAGGTAAAAGCAATACATTATCTCCAATAATTGTATTTGATTTAGATAATATTGCCCTATGTCTATCAACTATCTAAATGCTATTTAAATATAACTTTCAGTTTCGTTATCGCTCTTTTAAAGGCAAAAAAATAATAAAAAACATCTTTTCGATATATTTCTACATATTGTAGTTTTTCCATAATAATGCAGCAACTTCATAGCAGCTATTATTGCTATCAGCCCCGCGATCTGGTGCTAATTATTACATCAGTGGCGTCACGGGGCCGGTGCTAACAGGTCGACATAACTACGTTTTGCCTCTAAATTCACCCCAATAAAGACGTTACACAGAGGAAATGTCGTTTTTTTGCTATGAGTTCATTTGCATTTTATTCGATACAAAAATAGTGTTACTATTTTTCCGTCGTGCCCGTATTTTATTTCAAAATATTCTTTTTTCGTGTTTTTTTTTATTGGTAGCGTAGAGTAAACCAGTCGTTTCAATTTTTATTTTCAGTGACTTGTATATTCATTAATAACACAAGATCTTTTATATCTATACCTATTCAAAAATATAAGTATTTAGGAAGGCGATAGAACGAATGAACGAAGTACCTTTGAACAAAAGACATACGACGAATTTAATATTCTATTTTTATTATTTCGTTTACGAAATAAGTACAATATCTATAGCATCAATTATTACTGCTCACTATTTTTTTATGTATCCAGCAGTTTAAAAACGTGATTCCAATTTAATAAGGTTTAGTAAAAAATATCCTATTTCATATACCTACCTAAATAATTAATTTTACAGGGATCTCTTTCCCGCTAAATCTCAACATTACGTACATATTAGTATCATGTAAGCAAAAAATTCGGTACAGACTTACCGCTCAAAAAATAAAACTTATAACAACCGCTTAAAAACAAAATACACCAAAAATCATGATTGTTCGAATTTTAAATAGAAAAAAATAGGTCGCAGATTGTAAAGAACAGAATAAATGGTTACATATTTTATATTTCAAAGTGTGGCAGCACAGAAGCAAGCGTCTTCAATCCCTTGGCCGTAGTGAAACTTCTCGCCGCTGTTTTTTATTGCGCTGGATTTAAATGCATTTTTGATGTTACGAGATGACACGCGGCGGACTCCCCACCCCCTCCCTATAATTTTCCAACTTGAAACTTCACTACGGTATTAAGCCCTGATTGCCTGAAGAAACTTGGGACATTTTGGCGTATTCTTTGGACTCCCTGTAGATGCGGCGCTGGCGTAGGCCTTTATTACACACTAACAGTGATTTGAATTAATTTTACTTAGTTTTCAGGAAATTTCGTTTTATATTATTGCTGCAATACGTATAATACTTACATTAAAATTAGAAATTTTCACTTGAAATTCGTTTATAGATGTTATATTATTATAAAATATTGAGCTGTTGCAATTTGAATGCTAAGATACAATTTCACATTAAGACGTTTTCATTAAGGCGTTTAAGAGTTCATTCGGGCAGTAACACTCTTATTACTAATAGTGAAATTTATTTAACCAAAAAAAAATTGTATTGGTATCTAGGTAGGTATACAACTTATAAAACAACAATGATCGGATCATAATTAGATGCGGCACTATCCATAACAATGAATAAAACGAAACCAATATCAATAAATCAACAAAGAGTGTATTAATTTTCCCACACATTAACATACAATTATTCACATAACTCGGTAACACGTGTACTACTCGAAACCGATCGAAAGGGTTACCATGTACTAGTATGATGGTTTTCAATTAAGTAGTTGAGGTTCGATCGGGACTCGACACGACAATACGTTTAATGTAGCCTGCGGGGCAGGTGAGGCGCTGCGGTACCGAGTTTGTATATTGTTTTTTATAAGGAACTTTATATAGATATTATTTTAAATATGTATGCAATTGTACATTTGTACTACTGTATCATGATTTAAGCGATGTCAAAAATTTGTAAACCTTATGAAAATTGGGCAGTTTTGCGTACTACAACTGATTGAAGTAAAGATGGCGAGTTCATTCCTCACTCAATCAGATATATATATAGGGTTTGTGCTTGTGTTGTTTGTTTTCGAACCAGGAGATATGATCTTAATTTGAGTAAAGCGTTTATTTACTTTATTGTTATAATATTATAAAAGTAAGTACTGAAATACTGCATTTAATTAATTTAGACACTATTAAAGTTATCTTAAATATTTACTGAATTAGATGTACATATTTATAATTTCAAAATTATGTCTTTTTATTACTCTTTATACATTATATATTTTATACATTTCAAACGCAGTTAACCTGTACAGCTGATAATATATTTTTACCGTCTGCTCGGCTCGTTGGGCGCAGTAATCTGTAAGCACTACTTAACCTAATGTGCTGCTCTTAACCCTCTAATGAGTTGCGAAGCTCAGACGGCAATAGCTCTAAGTAAAAGCCTGTTACATGTCAATTCGTGAATGGTAATTGTGATAAAAAGACTTGATTTTTTTTAATTAATGTGGGACCTAGTCTATTTGTTATCTAGGAATGATGTAGGCTATATTACGTCACCCATAGAAATGGTTCTACTAAGAACTATCACATAAATTCTTCTAAAAATAAAAAAATAAAATTATTTAAAAATCAGGCAATAATGGAAACTGCTGCTAGAAGTAAATAAACTGCAAACAACGAAATAGCAATGATTCATGTTACTATGAACAACTCGACGTCCCAACTCCCATACAATTAGCGTCACATATGAACCCATAAGAAATGTCAATTACAAAGCGCTTAACGCGCCTAAACAAGTTATCACATCGAAAATAAACAGGAATCTATAATGTATATCAATAAGGCCAGAAGCTGAGACACTAAGTAAAGAAGCAGAACTTCTCTATGCAAGTTGGGGCCCAGGTGCGACCGCGTCCACGATTGACTTTCTCCGTCAGTTTTGAGTACTCACTAAAAGGATTGCCATGTTCGTATTGATATTACTCGAAAAAGTTCCTCCCAACCATTTCACTTATAGTCTGATTTCGTTCCATTTATTTCTACGTATTTGACGTTAAAATCGATTTAAGTTGAAAAAGTATTAATACACTGCCTTCAATACTTGATAAGAAAAAATGCAGACGTATTTTTTCTCAATATACAAATAAAAATAAAGAACGTTTATATTTATTAATGTAAATTAATTAGATAATTATCATTGCTTGAAACCACAATTAGCTAATAATATACATATATCACTTTATAGTTGTAACAGACACGGGTACACCTGTAGGATGTATGCAGTATTGCAAGTAGGCGTCCGTCCTCCCGTATTAATTAGCGTAAGGACTCATCAAAGTTTACCGGTTAATTAGCAACCCTCGCTTAGTCGTTGTAAACCGACAATGGATATGGTTTAACGTTACTCCTACATATAAACTTAATTTACTCTTATTATTCTTATGAGCCGAGATGGACTAGTGGTGCGAACACGTGGATCTTAACCAAAGGTCACGGATCCAAACCCTGGCTAGCATTGCTGGATTTTCAAGTGCTAAATTTGTGTTTAAATTCATCACGAGCTCGGCGGTGAAGGAAAACATCGTGAGGAAACCT
>DVXP01002536.1:0-12583 GCA_018235645.1 Junonia grisea | reverse complement strand
GAGTGGTTAAGGCGTTGGACTGCTAATCCAATGTGCTCTGCACGCGTGGGTTCGAATCCCATCCTCGTCGAGATATTTTGCCCGAAAGTGGGCATTAATTAGCCATTTAATATGAATTCTTCGAATATCTTTCACGTACGCGTAGAGGATATTTGAAGAATTTTTGTTTTATCACTTCTTATTAACTATGGCCTATAACACTTTTATTGTTAAGTGTACTACGTCTTATGCTTGTTTTAAATATTTTTCGGTTTTGATTTAAGTATGCGAAAAGTATTGATTGACCGTCAATAAAATATTATTTTAATTGTATATATCGTATATATACGTATATATTTTAATTGAATCAAGTAATCATCACAGCCCATGGTCAAAATAAGAGAAGATTGGAGGTAATGGAAGGAGTTGGGAGTGAAGTTAAACTTGTGGTTCTTCATCTTCTCTCTATCTCTCTCAGTTAAACCTACTCAAGGGGTTAGATTTTTAATTTATAAGGGGATAACCACGGGATTTTATTTTAAAACCTTTTGGATGTTTACTTCCTGAAGCGGTAGCACATAATGCTCAATTACCTAATATATATAATAATAAAATAAAATTTCAAGGTCGTGCCCTCCTCTTGTTAATGCACAATAAAATATAGTTTAAAAGGAAATCATAATACAAATACTATTCATTGTACACAAATTCTCTTGTCCGGAAAGACATTGGCGGATTTACGTTCGCCGCGAACAATACACCCAATATGTGGGGGCCAAACAGTACCTTTTTTATTCCTATAAAAAAAGGGGGACAAACGAGCTGACAGATCTGATGGTAAGTGAATACTGCCGTCCATGGACACTTGCAACATCAGAGGAGCTACAAAATGCGTTGCCAGTCTTAAACCTTAACTTAAATAATTAAATAGGTTGTCTGTAAAGTTGGTTTACGGACGGTAGTTTGACGTGACAATGTCAAACAATACAGTAGTACGCTTCAATTACACACAAAATGTTTGACAAGTCACACGTCCTTAACGTTTCCGTACGGAAAAACAACTGAAAAACTGATTTCTAAAAACTCAGTTGAACAAACTGAAACCGAACCGAACCCAAACCGAACGTGGACCCTAATACAAAACTGGGTCGATCGGTCGAGCCGATCATACCTCTTTCATTTGTGCCTCTCGCTTGCGGAACGGGACAATAACGTCAACTTTTTCGTACATACAGCCAGTAGTAACGAGTTAGACGTTATCACGTCAAAAATAAAGTCTTAGTCTCTTATTCTTAACTTATTCTCCTGACACCTGGCGTCCTTTATAAAGTGCTAAATAAACCATACCGTAAAGGCGAATATTTTTTGACTTCCTATGCTTTATAACGGACAAAATATACCTAAACTTCAATGTGTTCGCTGTATTTGTCAAATAATACCAAAAACATTTGTTTTAGTGCAATTCCTGAAAACCCCTGGCCTATGTTTTATTTAACATGCAAAATCTCGGCCTTTGTAACAAAACAGTTTAATGCTTTGTAAAGCACATTCGGCCGTTGTGACAAGTGATTGTAGTTATAGCTTGGGTGTCAGGAGGATATAAAGGGTAATAGGCGTAATACTCACAATAGACCAGAAGTAAATGATGAGGCAGCCAAAGTGGTCTACTTCTGGTGTTTGCCAATGAGACACTACGGCCGCTTGCTCCGCTGATAACTCGTCTGACCAGGTGAAATTGGCGAATAGGGACAACACCTGTTGACATACAAAAAATAAAAATTATTTACCATAACTACTATATACCCATACTATGTAACCTTTGTTAATGTCGTAAGAGCTAGTTGCCGCTTGTCGTGTGTCGGGTCCGGATTTTAATCTGATGTTAGAGTGGCAGAACATTTCATATGAAGCTATTAACAGATGTGTATAGAAACGCCGAAATCCGTTTAAAATCTGGATCCGACACGACAAGTGAGAATTGGCTCTAAAAGTAATTATTTTCGACAAGAGATGGCGCTGGCTGGGCGTTAAATCGCGCTATCGTTTGGTTCATTTGAAATGTATAAGTAGCATGGTATATTATAAATAATTAAATATTAACTTTCCATGGTCTGTACCCATGTTTTTCTTTAAAGGGAAGTGCTTATCAGTGGTTGTAAACATGGGAGATGAGCAACTACTTTAAGAGTTTTCGATCCCCTCCTCCCGTGGTGACCGTCCATAGTATATGCAAAGCATTTCATCGTCCTCCAAGTAGTATGGCAAGTATGAAATTTAGTGACCCTTTTTTAGGTTTCGAAACTTTTGACTCAACGGCAGTTTTTTTATAAGTTTTGTCTTTAAAACGACTACGGAACAAACATATAGACCCCTCCTCCCTAAATAGGTCATTTCTAATTGACATTTTTGATCTAGAAAACATAAGGTACTTTTTCTTTGGACATAAGTACTTATATTACTTTACATACGATGACTTTTTCCAATATTATACCAATAAAGTTAATAACTCACCTGTTCCTGGTTACCGAGATCGGCTGCCATATATTTGCCAATGCCGGGCGGGAAGAGGATTGACATCACTGCCAGAGTCATGAAACCGGGGTAGATAAAACGACTGGAAATAATTAAAAAATAATTTAATGATTATTCATTTATTTTACACCTTTAATAATTATATCTTAAAAGAAAATTTATTTGATATTGTCTCAATAAGTAAAACAAACTCAAACTCAAACTCAAAATATGCTTTATTCAAGTTGGCTTTGGGAGCTCTTTTGAATCGTCAGTTTACATTTTTTTTAATCTACCGCCGGTTCGGAAGGTAGATCCTAGAAACATCGTTACTTAATTTATTATGTAATGTAACCAAATCAATCCGGTTTCGTAGGACCATTTATTTAAAAAAGATTAAAGTCTAAAACGAGTATAACTAATATCAATGAAGACGATATTTTCCATTGTAACAAATACACAGACAATGTCTGTCTGTGTATACGGCATTTTAAAGTCTAAAGTGCTAAACAGATTTCGATAAATTTTTATTTTTGATATTTTGTATAAAGGTAGAAAGGAACTCGGTGAAGGATATGCACCAAGACCGACATCCATACGAACGTTAGTAGCAATTTTTTATAAGTTAGTTAAATTATCTCATAATACATGAAAATTACTAACTTCTTCTGTAAGAAACTGCTTAGTACTTTCGTATTTCTCATAAACAGCACGTACTGACGGTGGAGGAATACCCACAATGCTGCCATCAGACCGCACACTATGCTGAAAATAAAAACGCATAATTTATTTGGTTAATAAATAAATCATGTTGTGTTACAATTTAGTTGTACCCTCAGGACTACCATTACAGTATTTGAGTTAATTCGACTGGTGGTCTCATAGAAAATCAGAGTAATGTGTATAATACAAATATCTTGTGTATCTTGTTTCATAAGGTTAATGAGATAACCGGAAGCCCAGATCCCCTTCGTAGTGCCTCCCTTATTTTCTAGGAGGGGTTTTTTACTTATTTTGTAATACAACGATCACTTAGTATTATATGCTCCGCCTGATATTCGCTCACTGTATTAAAAAGACGCTAACAAAATTTTATTCGTCTAATATACATATGTGTATATACACGATTATACTATTTATGTGTGTGCGTACGTACGTGCGTGGGTGAGTGTGCGTGCGTAAATACTTGTGCGCGTTTTGTGTGTGTACGTTATATACAACGTTTTTGTGGATGTCTTACCCAAGTAGTACAAAAACAGCGAACTCCTGCGGGTCGAAGGGGAAGTCTTGAGGCAAGTTGGTGGGAAACAACGGCTTCACTGTTGGTAACGCACCAGACCATACTGATAGCAACCGGAACATCTGTAACAATATAATTTCTTAGAGAATGTACCCACAAAAGTGAGGGAGGGTTATTAATATTGTTAGTAGATAGCCGAAAGTTAATCATTACAGCAGTTTTTGATGTATATATTATAATTGACGGCACGGCAGGATATTATTTATCCAACTTAAAATCTGACATAGTTAATGGTAACAACAACCAATGTTTATGAAAACATTTAATGACGTACTTTATTTCGGCTGTTTATGTACTCAATAAAAATGTATAAGAAATGCCATTTCGTGCTATCCATTTACAGACAAGAAGTTATCAATCAACATTCTTTAATAGTTTTACAACAACTGGTACAAAACTCTAGTCTTTCAAAATTTATTTTTATTTTTATTTCAGTTTAGTTTTTTTTCTTGATTTATGGTAATGAATCTATATTTTTATATAATTTAGTTTAGACTAAGTAAAAATAGATGTAAAACATTTTTGTAAGTTAGATATAAGTTTTTTATTGTTTTGTATTTTAATATTTTGTCATTTTTTTTACTCATGTTGTGGTGTGATTCAAATAAAGTTTTTATCTAACTATCTATCGATCTACTTACAATAGCGCTGCAGCAAGCCGCAAAGAAACCACGCCAGTAGTTTCTGACAGCAAAGTATGTGGTCGTTACTTCGATGGAGAACAAAACGCCTGAAATATTACATGCATATTATTAACTGTTAAAATTAACTCGCAAATTCGTACAGGCGAAGTTTGACAAGATTTTTCTTGAAGTGTAAATTTACAAAAATATTTTACTAGTGGACGAATGTAGTTACGAATTGTAATTGGATCATATTTAATGTAAAATATTCTGCCAATGTAACATTTAACTTCTTTAAAATTAAAAAAATAATAATAATTTCCAACAGATTATTTGTATCGAAACAATTTTCTATTGAAACGTATAATAAGCTCTATAAAAATTTTACAATAATTATTTGCTGTTTCCTGTTGAAGTTCCTTTAACATTGAAATTAATTTATTATTTATTTAGCAAAAATATAATGTACCATAAAAATAAAAAAGTCGGAATAAATCCCTTTTCGGAGATAGCGGTGTTTTAGTGAGATTTGACTGCGAGACTAGAGGCTTTAGTAACAGCATCTAATTTCCAAAAAACTTTCATAATATTGGTATTCTTATAAGATTAGATAAATTATCAAAAATAATATTTATTTAAACATTAATTTTAAATATACATATAATAGTAGCATTAATTTATACAAAACAAAGCTACGCAGCACTCCAATACACAAATACTAACAATCAATGTTAATGAAAAGATGTATAATTTTAACCAAATCTAGAAAATTCCAGACTGGACTCAAACGTCTAGTTAGCACCGGTAGTTAATTGAAGCATATCACGTTATTTACTGTCGTTAAATATTTAAAATCAAATAACTACTATGTACTAATGAGTTATGAAACATGTATTAATGTTTTATTGACTAGGCTTTGTTCATGATTTTGTCCAAAGAAGTTTTAGCAAAATGGTAAAAATAAGTGTGAATACTGCATTTTATAAAATTACTAGGTTTTACTAACTAATTATTCGTTATATAGGTATGAATAAAGTTAATAGCAAGGTTGCCGGAGCAGGCTGGATAAGGGTTGAGGACCGGGGTGTTTGGCGCAAACTTGGGGAGGCCTATGTCCAACAGTGGACTGCGATTGGCTGACGACGAAATTTAATAGCAACAATTTATGTGATATTAATTGCTATAATTAATTGTATTAATATTACAACTTTCTATCAATAGAGAGAAAATTAGAATTATTTATTTTTGTTTTATGATTTGTATATGTTAGGTGAAATGATTAAATGAAGCTAGTTAGAAAATATTCAGTCCGTAAAGTTTTAGGTATGTTGGCAAAACATTTGGCACAAACAATTTTCAGTAAAAAAAATAATGTTTGAACAACTTATCTTTATTATAAACTAGACATTAAAGTAGTCACAAATATAGAAGTAAACAGTGTTATTTTAATACTAAGAACATAATTAATTCATCTAAAAAAAAACAAAAAAAAAAATTATTCGAAATAATTTAAATTAAACTTCTAGAACTTACCACCAACAGGCGCTGCAAGACAAGAGGCTCATTACGATAAATACCTTGGAATGTGGTCACCAGCTTCGAACGTGGCCACCATGAACACTATGTGGACTGATGAACCTTGGGGGGAAATTAAACTAAGCTTCTAGAACGTACCACTCACAGGTGCCGCAAAACAAGAGTCTAATTACTGTGATGCCTTGGAACGTGGTTACAAGCTTCAATAGCAGCGTGGTCACCATGAACTAATGGTCTATGGGGGGAATTTACTAAACTTTTATAACTTACCACCCACAGGCGCCGCAAAACAAGAGGCCACGCCCACCGCACAGGCGGCGGCCAACATCTCCGTGGTCCGGGACTCGTTGCTGTAGATGCCTTGGAACGTGGTCACCAGCTTAGATAGTAATGTAGCCACCATGGACGCTATGTGGACTGAAGGGCCCTGGAGGGAATTTATTGTGCGATTTGGTGATTTTGTAGTTGATGTTGTTAGCTAATTCAGCCTTTTTTCGGCAAAATTTATATGTAATTTGCATATTTTTGCATATTTCGGGTGATTTTCGTGCATTTGCATGCATATAACACCACCATTTTACATTACATAAAATCCGGTCTCCAATTAACGGGTTCGACTGGAGACGAGGCTAAAAAATATTGGTATAAAGTTTCGGAAAAGATGATTTATTGGCCAAAATTTTAAGTTCTTTTATTAGTATAAATAATTAGCTGATACCAAAATCTTATTATTGAAATCAATCATAACGATTTTTTTTTGTAGTCCTTATTTAATTCCCGTTAATGTCTAAAATCCGAATTCAAAGTCGGTTGTACGTAAGGGCACGTTTATATTGAACTAAATTAAGGTATTTAAGATTATGAAGTAACGGCGGCAGTAAAAGCTAATTTAATTGATTTTTTTTCCTATTATCAGGAATGCGAAATGTCGGTAAAAAAGAAACATCTAAAGTCTATGTGTTTATTATTTACCTCTTTACCCAATGGCAGACCAGATCCTAGCGTAGCGGTTAGTCCAATGACCTTTGAGATCAAAGCTCTGAAAGTTAGGTATTCTTTGAGATGCACTCCTCTCAATATCGTTTTCATTTCTGGTATACCGGAACCTATTTAAAATAAAAATAATTACTATTTAATTGATATCGACTTTATTTATAATACTTATTTTATCTTTAAAAAAATTGTGCACAGCTAAAAAAATTTTGTCATTTAGGAAGCGATGTCGTATATCGCTATTCTCATTTGTAACTGAAATATTTTACTATTTATATTGTCAAGAAAATCATCACATATTTTTTTTAAGAAGGAACAAAATGACAAATTACAAAATTGGTGTTCCACAAGGAGCTATTTTAGAACTCAATAGTCTTAATTATTATATTATTGTGAAAAGTCACTTCGTATTCATATTACGCTTTAAAATTGAACATAAGTTTAAAAAGATCCGAACTGATTCAATTCTAAAGCATGAAAATGTACTTCCATACATACCAATACTTTGAGCGGCGATAATATGGACGAATCCAGCGGCGAATAAGATCAAACACACGGGCAGGGATACCCACGCTACGTATTGACTAAACGTTGACGTCGCTAAGTCTTTGTACATCCACATGCGAGCTGAAAACAAATGAAATGTATATTTATCCATTTACATTAACTAGCTGTTTTGACCGCGTTTATGGGCAGTCTAAAATAATCAGTACTCGAGAATCAGTACTCGGTAATCGAGAAAATTATTTTTCTTCATATTTTTTTTACCGTAACCTTTCTGTTGTACTTCTCTTATAAAATAATAATAATAAAAATATATAATTCTCACCCGATCATCCTAAAGACAGCATGAAATAAAAGATAGCTTTTATTCATGAATTTTAATTTATTATTATAAAGGTTATTTTCAACGTGACGTTTTTCGTTTATGTTATTTATTTCCTGAATTTTAATTTTCCTACAATGTAATTATAGCTTCAATCGCCGAAATGACCTAGTTTACATTTTTTTTTTTTTTGCCTGTATGTCCATACATCAAATATGATTTAGAAGAAAAGTAAGATACGAGAAACAACGTACAGTAACAAAATATGTATTACATTACATTTTCCATATCACTTTCTTAAATAACTCATTATATCAAAGTAAAGATAAGTAAAGAAAGACTGTTCCTCTCTCATCAGAAACTATTGCTATAGCTTCTTCAATTGCAAAATTTAGCTCCTTCAACACAAATTCTATAGCGATAAGTCTTACCATTATTACAAACAGCAATGCCCTTGTCCATCGCGAAGCTGAGGACCGCCATGATGATGCCCAGCAGCGCCAGGAAGACCCAGTCCTCGCCAAGTCGCGCGAACGTGTGCCTCCATATGTACCCTAACAAACTTCGTATCATTGACCATTTACTAAGAAGAAACAAACAGATATCTACAGCTAAACACAGATAAAGGAAAATGTACAAAAGGCGGTGGATGAAAATATTTTTATAAGCTTAAGTAAAGGAATTTTTTTTTGACAAATCACACAAATTGAGCTAGCCCCAAAGTAAGTTCGAGACTTGCGTTATGGGATACTAACTCAACGATACTATATTTATAATAGATACATATATAGATAAACATCCAAGAACCAGGCCAATCAGGAAAAGATCGATTTCCATCATGACCTGGCCGGGGATCGAACCCAGGGCCACCACATCGCAGACAGGCGTGTTGACCGCTGCGCCACGGAGGTCGTCAATTCGTCATACAATTAAATAAGATTTGGAAACTACAGGTCGATTTCAATATTGTACTTAAATTTTATTCTGATCTTCTTCAAAAGGCAGCGCGTTAAAGGCAACTTAAAATTAAGAAGGATCTGCAGCATCTTCACGTTAAAACTGACATGCAAAATACTTACAGTAGTTTTGAAGAAAAAGTGCACAACAATTTCATATGTCTTATAATATTATAATGACTGCCTGACTCATATTACCTTATGTTTTTATAATGAAGTGTACGCTTATTTTGAATCACAATTTTCTAAAGATTTAACAGATATGTTTACTAAAAATGCAATTTGTAAGCAATTTATTTCGCATCAACATAATAGGTATCATATCATCAAAGTGAAACAACACAAAAAGTTAAAGTATGCATATTAGTGCACATATTTACTTCGAATATAATACAAGAAATCACGCAAGTAGTTAGCTAAAAAAATCTGATGTAGTTATGATTTCCTTGCAAAAAGTTAGAAAACAGAACCAGTTTTTAGTGCATCCGTTTATTTAGATATCTTTAGATATACTTTTAGATCCAAAAAGAAGTTTATTAAAATCAGTTCAGTAATTTAGTTTTTAATCAAAACTAAAATATACAGCAACGCAAACAAGTAAACAAAATTTGCTATCTTACGTTTTGGAATCGGTTGTTCCTCGTTACGTTAAGAAGAACTGAGTTAAATTAAGATTCCAAAATTGACAAAACAGATAGTTTTCTACTTTGTACTTATTGATTAGGAAGCAGAAGTATACTTCGTAAAGTTACATCAATTTCACATTACTTCCATTTTAGCCTTTAAATGTAACTCACCTAAAACTTTAAAGAATTTCCCCCTAGGTCGGTGCTTCCCCGTCGCTTCAAGCTCCTTCTGTCGAAGTTTGTCATCTTTCCGTCGTCTCTTCCGAAGTCTTCTGAGTCGTCTCGCTTCTTCTCTCGCCGCTTCGCTTAGGTCGCGTTGGTAGCGACCATACATCTATAGACAAAAGAGTTTTTAATATTTTTTAGCATATTTTCATTTATAATTCATTTAGCTTATTCAAAATATACATCTATGGACACGAATTTGCTCATGCCTTTGTTTTTTCATTAACATTCAATTTTTATTATTCTATTCCTTTAATCAACAAGAACTTAGATCTACTTTATCTAAGGACGTGAGTTCAAACCTGATATAATTTCTATGTTACTTATTTACTTATTCAATATTAATTTGGGATATGTACTTTATGTCTGGGATATTTAGTGCTGAATAAAAAATATTTTTATTTTTAATATAATCGTGTTCTTAATGCAAAAAAAAAAAAATTGATGTTCAAATTCAATTCAAAATTCAAAATATACTTTATTCAAGTTGGCTTTGGGAGCTCTTTTGAATCGTTCCTATATGATGTTGTTAAATCTTACCATGAATTACCATATCAATTGAATGCCATGTAACATAAATTATAAAACTTGTTTCCTAACACAGTTGTAACAAAAAACGTATCACTCAAATATTTTATGAGCTTTTGCTTTGATGATATTATTGCTATTATAACGGGATATAAATTACTTGCTGGTATAACAGTAGTCTACATTTATATACATAAAATTGTCTCCTAAATAATGTATACTGTGGTAAGAGATAAGCGAGTTCTTTAAATTCTTATAAAATTCAATGGTTAGACGGATAGAGAACCTGAAGAAATGTGGCCATCATCAACAAACAGCACCGCCACAAAATAGGTACATCTCTGAACTGATTAGGACTATAAATATTAAATATACTATAAATACTTATATTAAAACCCAATGATCCCTTAATGCGTTAACGCCTTACTTTCCATCAAATGGCAAATTATGGCTCTCCTTCACATTTTACCTTATCATACAGAATAAAAGTCCAGATCTTTCGCTTGGAAAAATATAACATACAATTTATTCGAAATATCTCTAATTGGTTTAAAATCTTCATTTTTTATTAAATCCTTCAGTTACAAAATTAAAAACAATAATAACAGTAAATTAATACCACAACACGCTTCCCCCTTTCGATAATCTCTTCTTGATCCATACTTGTATTTATTTCACTTATTTCATATTAAACATAATTTGCTCCAACTATTTGATATTTTGGATATATACGATCCAAATCTGTAACTCTTTTAACTATTTTATTTGAGCAAATCAAATCAATACAAGAGTAATGGTCACAATCATTTCTCCGCCATAACTGAGCGGCGTAACTGTGGGTAAAATAAATTAGCAAGCCTTGAATCCAGGCTCTGTTTGCAAAAGATATGAAGATAATCTCAGGCACGTTTGCTTTAGATAAATGATTGCTACTTGTACGAAAGAGACCGTGAAATGATAATAATTACCTAAAACAACGGGGTTATAGATACGGCTGCTAATACCGGTGTGTTTGGGAAAAATTAGTGAGTATGTAAAGTTAAACTAGACAATGGTAACTAGATTTTGAATTTTCCACAAGAATGATAAGAAAAATAAACATTTTTTTTTCTTTTAAATGTATATTACCTAATTATAATTAGGTTTTTTAATCATTTTGACGCTTTGAACATTTTATAGAGGTTGTGGTCTCAGACAGATATAGTCAAGGATCACACATGGGATCTTACCCGTTTGTCCGATGGTGGTCACTCTTAATCACAACCTATTAAGATGGAAATGGAAATGGACAAATATTGGATAGCCTTTCGAAAAGCCCATACCACCGCTTGATTGAATGACTTAACGAATATGACGTATTTGCGGGTATTTTGGTTATCATATTTTTATTTTTAAGTAATTGCGAAAATCTAAGAAAATACTATGAATTTAACTGTAACTAGTATAGTATTATACGATACTTGATCAAGGAAGTACCATACTTTGGCATAAGTTAGAATAACGATTCGTAAGGCGAAAGAGCAGGAAGCAAAAGGGGATTGAACCCGCGACCTTGCTGCACTCGCAACGACCAGTGCGACTTAATAGTGATATAAATACAAATAATTACTTCACAATTCAACTTCACAATTATCATGTATCATACGATGTTATAAAAAAATCTTTTCCTCAATAGTTAAGTAAAATTGCTGTCTAATTTACGTTAATTACAAAAAAAAATTGCTACCGTAATTCTTCTGTTTCAATTATTTGAACAAAAACTAGACTGAGGTTTTTTTCGACTATCGGTGCTTTATATCTTAATTTTGTTTGTTTTGTCAAACATATATTATTTATTCGATACATATTGCAACAAAAATTTGATTAATACAAGTTTTTATGTCTACAGTGAATTACTGAAGTTAAAATACTCTGATATACCTACGTAGTATTAATATTCAAATATGTAAATATGTTTTGAATAATTGATTTACATTAAGCGGAGTTCATGTCATTTACACAAAGAAATGCTGAAAACATTAAGGCGATAGTCATCTAATTTAAACGACAAAATAAATACATAAAAAGATTTTTTCTTTAATACACGCTTTAAAATTAAACCTCTTTTCATGGATATAATGTGTTATTAATTGATTCATTTGTTGAAACTAATTAGTACGAAATAAAAACGCAAGATCGTCCTCGCCTCGAAATAACTGGCGAAATGTTTATCAAGAGAACACTATTTGAATTTTAATTACTACTCCAACATCGAGGTTAGTTAAATCTAGATACACATACAAATATTTATAAAGAAGTAAAATTTGTTCGCGTGTGGAAGGTAATCTCCAAAATTTTAGTCCAATTATGAGCCATAGTCAGTTTCTCCTTACTCTGACAACCGCTCTGGTGTAGTGGTGCTGACATATAAACATTCGTTTCTAGGTCTGGTCCTTGTGGGTCTACCCACCGTGCTTCGGAGAGCACGTAAAGCCGTCGGT
>DVXP01002535.1:0-12583 GCA_018235645.1 Junonia grisea | reverse complement strand
CCAGTTAATACTGCCGAAGTATTTAATAAACTTGCGTTTCGTATTTTTTTTACTGACCAAAAGTAAATATAAAACTTTCCGTTTAAATACATGCCTTTGTTTATTATTTACTCTTGTTTCTTGAAACTGGGTGTAAATTAATAATGTAATTTTTTGGATGTGTTGTCAGTCCCAAGGTTATGGTGCTACACTTTAACAATGTTTTTATCATTTTTACGTGGTTATTTGTACGTAACGTACCAAAAGTTATGAAATATTATTGATATAAAATAAATACTACTCAAGTGCCGTCTTATAGACGTGACATGCGAAATGCTTGGTCGCTGAATTTACTTTTAGATGACCCTTTTTAGACCCTTTTCTAAAAATTTTTACAAGACATGGATTGCCACTTTGGCAGTATTTTGTTTAACATAGGTACTTTAGATTAAAACGTGAAACGTATTTATAATATATATAAATATGTAAAAATATTTAAATCCTTTTTAAAAATTACTTTCATGACTTTTATGTATTATATGGACAATATACAGTTAGTGCATTGAAAAATTACATTTGTGGTTGCGTTTTATAGAGGACGCCATTTTATTTTTAGATGTATAAGGGGGGGGGGGTCTATTCAGGGTTAAACCAAACTATTGATTTTATATATTAAAAATATTGACTTGCCATAAAACTGCCTGTGAAAATAATTGAAGGTTCAAGGCACAATTTCACACAAAGTCTGTTCAATTACTTTGAGACTGAGTAAAAGAGATCGCTATGTAAGATAAGTCCGCCTGTATCCACTAAGCCCTCGCTGCATTGTCTCTGGCATTTTATATAAGTAGTACAAAATTGGGTAGCGTACTGCATACTGTATTTTTAATTTGCTGTTGCAATCGATATCAATATTAGGTGAAAATAAAATTAAAGTAATTTTTGTCAGCTTATCTGGTACTTTTTTATGCTTAACCGCTAAACAATTTGGGTTTAAACGAAAAAGAAGCTCTATGGGACAGAAGTTGCTTTTGGCACATTAGACGACATCTAAGCAGTAGGATACGCGAATAAAAACTAGTTGAGTTTATGGCAATGAGTTGTAATTATTATCCATGTAAGGTATTCTAACTAATATCGTTCATGTATTATTGATCGTTATATATATATATGTTTAGCCCGTTAAAACATTCGTTGAATACAAACTAATAGTATCGAATAAGAGTATGCAAACAACTTTTTCACTTACGTTCTCTAATAATTAATAATTATTTTATTTGCAACTAGATATTTTGGGTGTGTAGGTATGGATGTAATACCATAGGTAGGTGGGTTCATATACATTGAATGGACCAATAAAATTTGTCCTGTCTGTGGTATTTTCGACTTGGATTTCATTTAAAAGCACTTTAACCCTCTACCGCATATGTGCCCATATATGATATGGCGACTTTATAGCTGTTTTATTTTAAAACTAGTAGTAATTAAGCAATTTTATCTTCTTTTATCCATGTAACAGTTATTTAGTAATAACATAATGCAATAAGTTTGTTTATAATTTAATAACATTAAGAAATAGTCTCACTTTTATTCGGGTTGTCGGTGAAACCAAAGACGAGTGCTTGAAACAAATTTTCGAATAACAAAACCAAAAACAAATCTTAAGTTTTTGAGAACAAAAAATATATTCATATAGCAAATACCGTGGTCTTTATACGTCAACAATTATTTTTTAACTTTTTACCTATTTCCTAATCTTATAATCCTCTTTTATGTTGATTCCATATATGGGATCGTATGTACGACACGACAAAAAAAATTTTTGGTATATGTTATATCGTATGAAGTCAGATTTTTGTTTTTTGATAATAGAACACTCAAGTGTTATTATATTTTGGATTTTTATCAATTCCCTTATCATTAAACCTGTTTTTTTGTTAATTAGTTTGACAAAGTCTGTAAATATGTTTAGTAAACTAGGTTACTGGTAAAAAAAAAACGATTTTCCTGAGTATCAGTATAACGTGATAGACATTCTCCGAGCTGTAGAAAGCTATCATTGTCACATCTCTGTTTACATTTAACCAAAAAAAGTTTGAACCTCTGTACTGTGCCAGAACAAAAAGCCTTAGACATTCATCAACGTGGCAGAAAAATCGTCAATATTAGAAATACACATACTAAATGCTCCTAATGCTACTTTTTTCTATGCTGCAGTGATAAAAGAAACTGTCTGGTAACATTCTACCACCAATAATAGTAAATATTTCTTATTGTTTTACTAATTATAATGTTCGTCTTCTACTTTGTTTGACTGCATACGATACCATATATGACCAAGTTGTGTTTTGTCTCAGTGCATACGAGCCCATATATGGGACTGTATTTTTTTTTCTAAAATAAACAACTTTTTCAATTTTTTTCGATTTATTTGTCTTAACTATACCTAAATGAAGAAATATCCGCAAAGAAGTTTTTTTTATTTCATCTCCTTAATAATTCATGCAGTAGAGGGTTAAGGAAAATTTTAATTTTGCTAGGAAATATTGTTTTTAGCTTTAGAAACAAATATATATGTATTTATGTAGAATACGTTTCAATCATACAACGAAAATTGCCAAAAATCAATAACTGTCAACCAGTGAAATCAGTAACAGTCTATTGAATTATGGAACGAACTTCACAAAATTATTTGTATATTTAGAATTTTAGCAAGTCACTGCTATTGTATAAATACTAAATAATCTAGCGCTTGTCTAAATTCATTAAACTATTCAATACTTATTTTAAACTTGGTTAATTCTTATTGAAGTACAAAAGAGCGAGTCAATGCGATACAAAACTCAAAATACGAAAACCCCAGTTATAGTTAATTCTAAGATAACATCTTAAACTTTTCGAAAATTCTTACTTATTAATTATATATTATTAACAGTAAGCAATGATAATTTGATACGTAATTAGCTCCTTGATTACGACAGTAAATAAGCTAATACTGATTTACATTGTGCAATATTAAACCTAGTAATTTTTGGTATGATAAAAAAAACATATTATATATATGTACAATACAATTCGAACAAAGCATTTTAATATATAAAATAGTTATACATCCTTACCTTATAAATGAAGATACACTGGTAGAGATGTTTCGCTTCTTTAAAAATTCAATTTGAGCCATATGCATCGTGTAAGGCTCCTAAAATCAGACCTATAACTTTTCCCTTTTGCTTTTTTAATGTCGTGCGCTAAAACAATAAATCCAGATAGTGAGACCGGCTGTGTTAACAGTTCGTTATAGTGAAAGGTGAATGATATATTATTTCCAATAATCCGTGTCGTGATAAGCTCTGATAATGGTGTTGTATCAAGCTTTAATGGACGGGCGGAAAGGATTAGCAACGCAAACAATAATATGATCGAGAACTTCGAGAAGGCTATTTCATGGACAAGGGCGAGTTTATTAATATCAAACTATTACGTATTATGTTAGATTTTTTCATATTATCTTTATATAATGTGAAATAAGCTTCCCCGTCTGTGTATCCGCTTTTTGCTACTCAATTTTTAGTTAGATGATATTGCGGTATTTAACGACAATAATTTTAATTTTAATTTCGGAAAATTACCGCTTAAGAAGAGAATTTCGAGAATTTTGCCAAAAAATGTATATACTTCTGAGGGCTCTTCATCAAAACCGATACTGAAGCTTATCTATACTAATATTATAAAGAGGAAATATTTATTTGTTTGTTTGTATTGAATAGGCTCCCAACAACTTGAGCAATTTGAAAAATTCTTTCACTGTTGGGAAGCTACGCTATCTCCAGTGAACGTAGGCTATATTAAATCTTCAAAAAGTTGGGGATTACCGTGCGAAGCCGGGCCGGTCTGCTTGTTAGAAATATGAAGCGAATACGAATATGAAGCGAATGCACTAGTTATAATATAATATAGATATCTATAATAGTCGATAATATTTTACTGTTAAATATTAAATTTCACCTGTTAGAAATCAGAAAAAACCGCTAGTAAGATACTTAAAAAAATATCCTTAAGCCGAGAAAGTATGTACATAAGTATGCGTATTGCCAGCGTAACCCCAAAGTTGTTATGTACTTGCGACTGTAATTAAAGCAATTTGATAATTAGGCTACTTCACCAAAACCATTGTTTTTGGGTAATATAAGTAGTACCAATGTAGAAAAGTAAAAAAAGTATTTCTGACGAGAAATGTTCAACTCAAAAAAGAATTATTCTGTTTTATAACTTTTGGCTTGCTGTCGATGTATTCTAAAATATAATGCAGTACTGGTGAGTGCTACTGACATGTCAAAATGATAAAATTATTTGACTGTGTCTAACGGAACGTCAACTTGTCCATACAGTAGCATTGATGCAAGGTGTCATAAGCCAGACTAGTTACTGTTTTGATATATTTTTAATGTTTTAAAGTTATTTATTAAAATTTCATTCACACTCATGAAGTGATTGCGAAATTTTCATTTATTCATTCAAAAACGTTTTACGATAGATTTTTTTTTACCGTATAAGATATGTATTTTGTCCTTATAATTATATCAGGTACTTTATTAACCTACAGTCTCTAAACAATTTTAGGAAAAACGATAAAATAATGTTATTCATAGAGTATCTAAACATAAAAACTTTTGCCAGAAAAAAATTATTTTAGTTTTATTTTCGGACTTACAACATTCGCTATCTTTGAAAGTAAATCGTCGTTGTTTTAGTTTATAACCATAATCCACTAGAGACCTCAATTTCGAGGTAATACAGTATATATTATACCTAATTTATTTACTTCTTTTACTTTAACCGTATTATCTAAAATATTTTATGTGATATTGAGGAAGACAATGAAGAAGTCAAGAAGACAGAGCCCTTCAAACATTTGATAAAAATGGTCAAACTGAAAGAATCAAGTAAATAAACAGAGCTTATTCGGTCAGTAAAATGTTGAAAATTACAAACCCATCCATCCATTGTTGTTTCACGCAACGATCCGTAATTCCAATAACAATATTTAGAATTCGCGTAGAAAATACAACCAATATTGTTTTTCCCTATAAATAAATAGACGAGATTTAGTAACGTTGATAAAGTATATTTGATAAAATACAGCCCGTAAACAAACGGGCGAACATGCCGCTTAGAGGACAAGGAGCCTTATAATTTGACTTCATGACGTCCCCTATCATATAACAGCCGAGTTCATGCTTCGGATGACTTCATTAACTTTTTCTATGTAAAACAGTATGGCTCGTTTTCATTTTCAGCCAACGATATGACGGTCGAGTTTCTAGAAAACCAAAGCAGTGATATGAACATCCCGTAGGTACCTGGAATCATGACAATGTTGAGAGTGTCATGTTGTATCAAATTGATTTCCTCTATAATTCCCATATACGTTTCACCAATTTTCAGTTAAGTGATAGAAAATTTTTTGTTAAAACACTTCATTCGTTGTAATACGTGGAAATGCATAATTTAATTATAATGTTTTTAATAACATATTAATAGACAAATAATGAATACGCTCATGAACTGATCGTAAATGGCTTTCACATACACCGAGTAATTTATGAAGATTTGGCTTTATGTAAAATATGGTACACAGTAGGTAGTTAAGTAATTGTTGAAGATGACAGAAAAAAACACTATAAACAAGGTTTTACTAGTGAACGCCGAAACCAAAAGAGTTACAAAAATTATTTCGTTAAAAAACAAAATAGATAAATCTAGTTGTTCATAATAAGAAATAAAAAAATCGGTGTTCAATCCGGCGACGTACTTAGCCAGCACTAAGCTTTCCTTTCTTTACCTACTTATTCTCTGCCCTTAAAAAGAAAATAACCAATCTCATCCGAAATTAGCGACTAATCTACTGAAAGTACGTATTACAAAGTGACGTGCGACTTTATTGTTATTAGCAAGTTGGGAGCGAATTTTGTCAATTTACGACTTAAGTTGTTATATCCGTTTTCCTGTTACTGTTACCCTGGGTTACAAAACTTTTCCACTGGAATGCACACGAAATTTACTACATTTCCCGGTTGAAACTTGATTCTTGTCGGCGAAGATAGATTTTTTTGGTGAAGAGAACAGTATTGAATGATTACTACTATAGATACTATTTAATTTACAGAAACGTTTTTCTCCATTAACCAAATTTACAGAAGAAAAACATTTTGAATGAATGGGAGAGAAAATGTTAAAGATTAAAGTGCTCTACTTATTGAAACTTACTTAAAAATTTAGGCGTAAGAAGACCTTTCCTAATAGACGAGTTTTCGCAGAATAAAAAATATAATCTATCCGATCCGCAAAATTTTTCAGCGGTTTCAACTAAATGAAGTCACGTACTTTGAAGTCGTTTGCTTTTGTAATAAGTGTTTATAAGTTAATAATTAATTATATTTCGGTACCTATATGTTGATTAATCTAACGATATCTCTAATAAATCTCTAAAGTAAGCCTATAGAGCTTGCCAAATAAATATACTTTCATACGTACGAACCACCCACCAATCAGCAGTGGAGCAGCGTGATGGATTAAGCTCCATAACCTTCTCCCTAATAGGAGAAAAAGCCTATGCTAGCAGTGGGAAATGTACAGGCTGTGTTACGTTTGTTACGTTACGTACGAACATTCATACACCCAAAACACATAACCTCTTGGCACAATCGTGTAAAAAGAAATCAAACTACAAAAACCAGTTTCAATATCGTCTCCATTTCCACGTACCACGTTGATAAACCACCAACTATATAATCCAAGGTTATCATGAACATATCCGAGGTATTCAAACAGGCATATCTAGTAACGGAATTGGTATTACAACACGGCACAGCCGTACCGGTCGCAGGAAACGTAATAAATCAACCGTCGCCCGTTGTTTGAATTAGTTCCAGCCTTTATTGCGCTTTCCTTGGAACTTATTGAAACACGTAATGGTTAATGTTTATTCCTATTCGTTAAATGTCATTGGGGCTCTTGGAACTGTGAATGTGATGAATAATTCTATCTGTAAATCTTATTTGTGATGAATAGTAATGTGACTTCTATATTATACATGATTTTGATAAAAATGGTCAAACGAAAAGAGATTGCTTGTCGTGTTACCCAAAAAGTAGCTTATAAACGAGGTGTTATGAACCAAATTTTATGGATATTAGTTTAGCAGTTCGATTATTTTCCAATCCTCCATTTACTGAACAAAACAGAGCTATCGTTTTAGTAATTCACATCGATTTTTCTATGAGAATGTATTACTGCCCTGATCAGGAGACAGGGAGGGAGGGGGGTGGTCGGAAGGCTAGAAGTTTTCCATAGTCTAAGAACCTGTGCTTTTTATTATTAAAGTATTCCACAGCGGTTTTCTCATCACAGTAGCGAAGGTAAAATGCGGTCTAAGTTTTTGACGTCATAAGCTATTCGTGTCGAGAATTCACAGTTAGTAGAAAATTTATAGTTTAACTTGTAAAGACTGCATTCACGTTTCATTATCCTTTTTCTTTCTTTAATTTAAAAGTTTGCGTATTTAGGTTGGCTAGTTTAATCAGTCTTACTGTAAGGTGCACCTGTAAGGTGTAAGTCCTGCAACCATGTTTATGAAGTAAGAAAGTTATTTATCTTCTGCTGTGTGTATTAAAATGATTTTCCATTAAAGAATAACTCGTCATATCTTTGAAACCGATTGTTTTGACAAGAATCCTGCTTCTACAGTATAAAGATCCAATAGAAATAGATTTTATTAAATTTTATTCCTTGAGGGATAATTTGGGGGTCAATACGTTTTACTTACAATTTATTATTTCCTACAGAACTTATTATTCCGAAGAATATTATAGATAATTCTTCACATTTAAAAATAATTTAGATATAATAAATGATTATTCATTGTAATTTTGTTAAAAAAAAACACCTTTTAAGATGAAATAAATAGGTACCTAATTGCTCCATTCATTAAAATACTGAAAATACCAAACTAATTTAAGAACAAATTCTGGTACAATACACTCAGGAAACTTTAATATTATTAAAAGTTTTGTTCAGAACCCGAAGTGTTTTAGTACAAGTACCGGTCCCATTATTTTGCAGCCAAGTTTCTTGTAAACCACTCGAAATGTGTCTGTTCAGTATTTCAGAGTATTATTATATTGAACTATAAAACAGTGCCACGGTAGAGAACAAGAAAAATATATATTTCAAGTGACCCAGTTTCCCCTTTAAGTATATCCCAGCCTTATTCTATATTAACAAGTATTATTTATGCAAATGAAAATTTGTTTGTTTATACGCTTTCACGTTTCAACCACACAAACGAACATAATGTTATTTTGCATATATCACCGTCAAATCGTTAACATTGTTAAATAACAATCTATCTCGTGAGATTGTAAACTGTCGAAAGATTGTAAATCGTAATGAATTTAATGTAGCATTTATTTTTGACAAATTAAAATCCAAATTGGTGACGTTGATTTGGGGTACGTTATTTTTTTAATATTAAATAAATTTCCAACTAACCTAAACTAACTTTTGTATAGAATTCACAATATTATATCAACAATCTCGTGAGAAAGATTGGTATCTAATGGTTTACAATTTTACAATGACACATACATATCAGGCTTACATGAAACAACATTGAGAGACCATCAGCAAAATCTAGTTTCAAATAAAACACAAGATTAGTCGTATTTATATTTTTATTAAAATCAAAATTTGATACACCTTTACAGCGAAATTTCAATATTAGAATTATTACTTAAATAATAAATGTGACTATAAACTGGAATGAACACGTCTTTTAAATTTATATCAACAACATCCAATATAGTGATTTATAAGGAGAATTATCATTGGAACATTATTAATTAATATAAAATTATTGCTTGCCGAAAGTACGTAACCGGTTACTCCTATTAACACACCTCGTATTCGATACTTTTAATTCACAGACAACACCTAGGATACGGATATGAAAACATCGAATTTCCAAGCTTTCAGAACACACAACAACGATTATAACAGTTAATATGAAGAACAATAAAATACACAATATTTTTATGGTAAATGTCTTAATCCTAAATTGATATGCATTGTTAGGTTTGGTGTACGGATTGCTTTATACGTCCTCATTCACCACCCGATATGTTTGATGTTGGTTCTTTTAGTATATACTCTTTAATTACTTAAGACTCATGACGATCGATATTTCTCATAAATGAGTATATTTAACTTGCGTCTTATAATCAAAAACGTGATAAGAGCTCATAGATAGTAAAATTAGAGGATTTCTACGTGTCAAAGCGCAGCAAAATTGCAGCAAATGTTTGGGTTTTAAGGCGATTGTAAGAAATCGCATTTTTACGATACTCAATAATTTTAAGTCAATGAAGATATTCTTCAGAATTACAATGGTGACATAATATAATTATTGGATATATAGCTTTGTTTGTGAAATTCTCTGATTTCGACTGTCACTTGATACCGTAGGTACTGCGTTTTGACCCGTATCCGCTAAATTGAAATACATCGATTTTTAATTACAACATTGATATTTTCTTTAAATTATGATATATGAATATATTTCTACAACATCATTTTAAATACTCATCATAAAACTGCAAAGTGTCCTTAACTTATCAGGTTTTTTGACTCTGATCATTTTTCGTGCTATCGTAGTACAACTATTGGTGCATAATCGATTATATATCGTGCAATAAATTCTTATTTCTAGTGAATAAATACCACCTATAAACCTTAAACACGTACGTACATATATTATTACGAATATTTTTACTTATAAAATGTGTAAACGCGTGTAAAAGAATACAAAATAGGTATTCAATCTCGCGTCCTACACGCGTTAAACATTTTCATAGAAAGATACATTACAAACATTCTAAAGGTCTAGGTTTGAAAGGTATATTTTTTTTCATAATTTCGATACATTTCAATAATTTCTTACAGAAGGATATCACATAGAAAGCTTCAATTTTATTCGCAACATTTGTATATCATACGAACATTTTAAATATACTTATGTAATTCAGACTAGGGGATATGTTTTTGGTTACATTTATCACTTAAACGATTATATGATCACACATTCATTATACGAGAAGGTATAAATAGGTCACAAGGGAAATTATTCGAATACTACGAATGAATGAAAATTACTTCAGTTCCGTGCGTTTCTAAAAAAATTGAGCATCTGCGTCAAAGTGAATTAACGAAATAACTGCAAAATATATTATAAAGCGTAACTACAGCATATAGCAGTTTAGAGTCACATTTATTACTCTACTAATAAATTTCAATAAAATCTACATAAAATATAACATAACTGATGTAACTATGAAGACACTAAACAAATAAACATACCGAACCTTTTCTATAAAGGCTATCAATATATTTATATCAAAAATAAAAAATCGAATACAACAATAAAACTCGACCATGCATTACAAATGTCAATTCACAAAACATACTTAAAAAATAAACTATAATAAAATTTTAATATAAGCCGAGCTAAAAGAATAAATATAATAATATAAAAACATAAATAAAAAAACTTAACTGAATTATTTCAACCTTACGTCTAACACTTAACTATCTATGACTAAACTACAACGAACATCCAGGGGCTCCATCTAATGCATAACATTCGTAATATCATTTGGAATAATTAAACTAACGTAATTAATAAACAAGAGGTAGAATTATTTCAAGGAAACGTGTGGCAACACATTAAAAATTTAACCGTAACCATAGCCCTAAATATAATATACGAGCCCCGCATTCTTACGAATATAGAGATAAATATTGAATAGTCAACATGGTAAATGCGCAAAAGCTTACTAGAACATTATAATACGAGTAGAATTACATAGTAAAGGCGAGGGGTAAACGATAAAAAATATTACAAGTTCATTTTAATATTAGGTCTGTTTCAGAAACATTTCGCATTCGCGTCCAAGTTTAGCTCGATAGTGGCAAAGTTTTAGAGACTCTCTCAGATATTCCAAACTACTATTACTCTCTAGATACGGCTGGTAATACTCTAAAGTAAGGCATACCTTCCTCTAAGGTACTCTAGTACCCAGTCCCACCTGAAATCCTTATCACAAGTTTCCATTCCAAAATTCTACTAATTTTTGTTCAGCCCAAATTGATATGTTTAGTTTCTCACAAATTCATCACGTTACAAACGAATCGAAGTCACGAAGGGTCGCGCGAGGCATCCGGCCACAGTTAACTCGGGGGAGCCTTCGTTGAACTTAAGGGGAAACTAAAAGGGGTTAAACTTCTTAAACCAATTGGTATTATAACTAAATAGGTACCAGTTTTCGTCGATATTGGTGAACCGAGTCATCTAAAGCCACCTGACGATGGCGAAGATGATGTAATTGGTTACTAATACTGGGTAGACTTTGTTGGCGCTGGAGGGTCTTCCGTAGCCCGGTTTCCTCTTGCAGTTCATCTTCTCGAGCGGCATTTTAGCGACGCTGTACTCGCGGTGCTCGCTGACCATGGTACAAATGGTGCGCTTTTTCTGCATCATCTCATCGTCCCGGTCTCGCAGTCCGGAGAGCCAAGATTCGTACCATGCAAGATCGCAGTCGCAGATCAACGGGTTATCTAAGAAAATAAGTATGATGCAATTAATTTAGTCAGTATTATTATTTTTTGTACGTATAATTATAACAATTAACATATTGTATGGCTTTGAATATCTTGGCACCAACAGTTAATACACTTTTTTATAGTTAATTTCCCTTTCGTTTATTGTATATATTTTTATTAAAGATATCATTATGTGCTATGATGAAATAATCTGTACATAGAAAAACTGTAATATGACAGATTTGTTCTTAATTAATTATTGTCAAAAAGTTAAAGCATCTAATTTAAATAAGTACGTAAGTATATTTCTGCACAAGCAACGAGTCTAGTTAATGCTATTCTAGTACCTGTATTAATACTAAGATTGCAAATATCCCATACCCATAATATCAACAACTCGAAGCGTGTCCAGTATCGGTTCCATGATTTCCTCGGGGATGTGCTGCAGCTTGTTGTTCTGCAGGTTAAGCGTCTCAAGCGAATTCAGGTTGTCGAAGCCCATCGTTGGTAATTGATGTACCCTGTTGAATATATCATATATTATAATTTAGTAGATAATACCAAGGAAACACGTTTTCCCATACAAACTTTCCCTTCCTTTTTCACCTCCTTAGGGTTAGAATATTAGAAAGTTCTTATCGGGTGTCTACACCATACAAAGAAGAAAGAACGTACACTCTAAGTTTCACATTTTATGTGTTAAACCAAATTTTTACCTTTACAAATTAATTGTCTTAATATTATAAAGCTATACAACTAGTCTCAGGAACTCTACTAACTACATACACTACATTAGAAACGACGAAGATATTCACTCTGAGCATTACAGGAACTATAAATAATCAATTTAGTAAGCCCTAAGGCCACACACTTGGATGCGGCGGAAGCGACGAGTCACCTTCCGACTTACACAGGTACTGACCGGTCACGGTTGCTTTGGAGAGTACCT
>DVXP01002534.1:0-12585 GCA_018235645.1 Junonia grisea | reverse complement strand
GAACGGCTGAACCGATTTGGCTGATTTTAGTCTTGAAATAATCGTGGAAGTCCAGGGAAGGTTTAAACGGTAAAAAAATGGAAAAAATTGCGAAGAAAATTTCTATTTAAACATGTAAATTGAATTGAAGACACTTTAATGACACTTTGGTTGACATGACAACGTCTGTCCACTAGTAAACTAATAAAATTAGTTATTTTTGGATACGAGTTTCGTAATGACGACAAAAGATTTATGCACTCAAACCTATCCATATATTTTAATTAACGTTTTTATTATAAAAATAAAAATGTCAAATAAAATTGCAGTTAAAATACATACATGTATGCTTATATATTATTTTAAACTTGGTTTTTTAAACGAATATAACTAATCTTTATTTCTCTTGAAAATTGATAACTAGCGGTCTATCGTTTGGTAAGTGGTAGAAATTTAAATATTTGAGGAAACTATTGAAATTTTCCATATTATTTTTATAGGTAGGTATATTAGAAAAAATAAAAAAAAATCATGAAGTCTTTATAGAAGCGATAACTTCAAAAATGATTAAATATTTTGTTTTGTGTACATTTGTTGCACAAATATACATTTGGGACCCTTTATTTCATTCGCGTAACAGTGACGCGAATTCAATAGATTTTATCCTATCGAAAACCTAATTAATATACCAAAAGAAGTATCAACTACAAAATATTTTCAATTTTTATTCTTGATGATATTAAAGCTTATCATAGCAGAGCTATTAAATAGAAAAAGAAATAATAGAGGAGAAAAACAAACATTTCTGTATAACATTTTTTATAAGAGACATAAATCAAACATATATAATTTACATAATATGTTGTAGATCAAGTGCCTAATAAGTTATTATTTGTTATGCCCATTTTTATAACATAGGTACGATAGGTCAATATGGTGTTAGACCACTTGAATTTTGTAGCATACTTGTGTATTTCCAACAACATTGAGTTCTCTACCTTACCCGGATGTGAGCAGAGTCAAAGTTTATTTATTAATAGTTAAGAAAATTTAACCAATAAGTCATATTTAGTATTAGTAAGTCTAACTTATTGATTAAATTTTCTCTTAGTATAACACGTCAAAGAAAAATCGAAACATATCTCCAGTAAACTTTATTAAAAAAGAAAGAACTCCCCACGACGTGTTTAGAAAAAACATAAAAAGTAATATTAAAAAAAATAATGTAAAAAAGATAATTACCTATATTAAATAAATTATTGGACATGTTTTTACGTTTACCTATTTACATACTATCGTTTGTTTAAACTAACTTTCTTAATTTGAATGACAAAACTCTCCAAAAGAGCATATTGCCATTATATTACACCTTGATATAACAAAAGAAATAAATTTCCCACAACTTTGTTACTATCATGCATACCAAATATTCCGTTCAAAAAATCCAGAAAAAAAAAATAACGCGTGTCACTTAAGTTTCGTCCCAAAAAATAAAAATAAAAGTGGCCCTAAAATATCCACTGACCTAATAAAAAGCATGAAATAAGTGACAAAGAAGTAAATCCGAAGAAATAAATTTGAACATACACAAAAGATTAACAATATTTAATCAAAGGCAATAAAATCTGTGACGGGATAAAAAAAACTGCAGAACGCGTCGTGGGAGAATTATTTTTTGTGAAAAAAAAGTCTTTTTAACTAAAAAAGGGATGCTTTGTGATAGCTCAGGTGCTGAGTGCAATGAATAGAGCGAATTCTGTGGATATGTGACCGTGTAAGTAGTCGAGTATTGTCTATGCAGACAATGTACACACTAGTCATATATTTGTACTAATGTCTTAGATCTTTGAGGTAATTTTAATTTATTGACATCATTCTGACGTATTGATAAGTTTGTGAATTGGTTCATTTGAGAAATTTATTTTTATTTTCTCTACACATATGGGTAGCTTTATAGACAATCTTTATTAGTGAATATCTTTAAATTATAAATTTCGAAAATGTAATACAAAAAAAAATGACATATTTGAAAAAAATAGTCTTAAAGCAAAATAAACAATCAAAAAACTACCATTTAGTACTAAATACGAATCACAAGAATCTATAAAGACGAAGCCATAAATAGTAACCGGACCGTCAGATATATGGACATCTGTTTGTCGACTGCCCAAGAAGACCTTTTGTTAGCTTAAAATCACTAAAACTTTGCACCATGCACAGTCACCGATGCTAATAAATTCCGAAACTACGGGAAACGCACATTTTCATATGCGCCATAGCAAAATTCTATTAGTACTGCTTCGATTTAACCATCTGACGTACGACGTATGTGCACAAAAATGTACACAATAATGGCTCTTAAGAGCATTATACATAGATGACAATATCCTTGACGATTAACATAAAATGAGTCATTAAGAATTAGGGGATGCTATTCAAGATGTTGCTGGCGATGAAGTGACACTAAAAGATCCAAGTGATTTTGTGAGCAATAGATAAGAAACCGTAACACCAATGGAAAAAGATCCATATTACATTGTTAGAGATACGTGATTAAGGCAAATAGTATTAGAGGGATGGGCAGGTAAAGAAATTCGAACATTTTGAGGGATGGTGAAAAAAAACAAGGGTCGATTTTAAGATACAAAAGCTGGTGTCGGCGTCAAGCTGTGCGATGGATGGACTACGGATGCCGTTTGAGATTTTTCTGTAGATTTCGAAAATGACTTCGAGACAGTTAATTGAATATGACCACTTCAGATTCTTACTGAGATTAACAAGAAACTATACTTTGTGTTAAGGATTTAAAATACTTTTACTAATTACCAAGATTTAATGTCTTCAAATTAACATAACATTTCTTAAAAACTCATGAGATTACTTAAAAGTGAAAATCAAAAATTTCCATATATAACGAAGATAACACTTTCGTCTAATGATATGAATTAATAAAACGACATCTGCATGGAAAGATTAAACAAACATGGCCCTAAAATTTTATAGAACACATTGCGTCTATAAACTCTCAATCTAAATGGTTGAATTTACATTAAGATTTAATGCCCTCTACACCCCACATGTTAAGGTAGGGTATAGTACAATCTCTGACCCAAAGTTTTTATGACATTTATTACAAAAAACACGGCGCCCATCTTCCGACAGGAAGAGGAACTTATTTGATTATAATAAACATTTAAAATATCAATAAAAAATAACCAACCAGGTGCATAGGCTTTGTTTTTTCAAACCATACCGAAATTTTCTTTGTTTGTTTTGTAATATCCGATCTATAAAACACCCTTTCGTTTAATGCAAAAAACTATATCCTAAAAAACAATTGGGACGTTTTTTCTCGGTAGCTGAAATGGTTATGGTCCGCACAAAAAGTTAGTTTTTGAAAGAGAAAGTTTCTTTTTTATTTCCTTCAATATTACGCAATAAAAATAAAACATTGTCTCGGCTTCCTTATTATCTTTTCAATATTCCTGTATCTTTGTAGGAAACAAAGATTTTTTAGAAACAGTAGCGTTGTTCGACTATTAATAATGCGTTCATATCTTTGAGATGATTTAAAAGTTATATTTCGGCTCGAATCTTGTTTCGAGCAATCCGGTTCTGAACATTTGCGTGATGGATGATCGGGCACTTGCACGCTTATTTTATTACCACGAAAGCCTATTACATCATCGACTGCTTTGTTCATATCGCCTGTTTCAATAACCATTGCTGCTTTTACTCCACCGACTCCAGGAAAGTTGTTCATAAAACCTGCAATGTAACATCTTCGAAATGAGTGGACGGTTTTTTTATTGCATTCATTACAGTGAACTAATGTGGTAGATCAAAATGGCGGACTCCCAAAATACAGGTTCCGTGTTTGAGTATGTAGGAAATTAGATATAATACTAGATGACCAGATAGAAAGCAAGAATTTGACGGTCATATTTAAGTGTCGCCTTCCTGTCTTTGCAAGACATAATGAAGACGTGATTTTGGTTGATAAATTAATGGATAAATCTAAAATTAAATTTAAAATCGTAACTCAAATTAAAGGAATATCCTTAAGTACCACTTGTTAGTATTGTGACACCTGAATTAAGAGTTGAATTGAAATAAGAAATCTTATCAACATCCGACTTCCGCACCCTTACAGGTGATTTTTTGATACCTCAAAAAAACCTTTTGAACCGATTGTTGTCAAACCCTTGCATTACCGACGACAAATAGAAAAGCGGCCAATGAATTATGAATAGGCAGTCAAAAATAAAAAATCCAAGGTTGTATGAAATTGAATTATCAAATGTAGCAAGCAATGCTTAAAAAATTTTAACTTTTTTACCTTTTGACTTTATGACGTAATTAAAAGAAATAGTTGTACACATATTATGATTTCTTTGTAAAATCTCGTTATTTGTAATTTTGCTATAGAACTTGATTGACCGAGGACTGTTTTTTCATACATATATGCTATGTTTATTTTATCATAATAATATCTTATTGATTATTTCGAATATGTTGTAGGCGTTCTCAAGCATCATATAGTTATTGAGTAAATAATTGAAGTTATTCATAGTTTATTATAGGTAATACTTCAACTAAAAATTTGAATACATATTAATTAAAATAATTTCACAGATGGTATAGAAATCCAAAAATTGATTCGTTTAAATTAAATTAAATATTCGCATTAAACAAAAAAAGATTAAAAAATTCGTAAAAAGTCGAAAATTAAAAATCAAATTTAATCATAATACTAACCCAAGAAACTATAATTAGACAATTTTTTCATTATTTGTATCATATATAACCAGTCAGAATTAAGAACGTCACGGTTTTTTTTATCTGTACATATTTTTTATCTGCGCCTGCGCACGCGTTAAAGTCGTTTGTCTTGGAATCTCTCATGCTATCAATAACTTTTTTAATCTATTAAAAAAAGTCTAGAACACAAATATTTGTCTATATCTGTGTCTGCTTTTAAATATAGAACATTTTTTATCTGAAAACAAATTTAAAAAACGAATGTAGAAAAAAAATGCCTGCCTACGATCGGTTCTAAAAAAAAAACGCTTAAACCCTTTACTTGAAAAGTAAATAATAGTCATATTTTATTGAAGCGTAATAAAAGTTACTTTTGCTTTTAAAGGTCTGTTTTTTAAAAGACTTTTATTGTTTTTTAAAAATCGAAAGTTATGAAAGACTTTATTAGATGTAATTAAAACGAAACTTTGTTTTGTTACAAAATTGGAAGCTGCCGATCGATTGATGTTTTACTCCTGTTTTTGAAATAAAAGAAAAAGAATTAGGTTAGTTTTTATTGCTTTTAAAATTCTTTTTACTTTTATTTTATTATTTTCTGTTGAACTAGATTTTATTAAGTTGTAATATTCTTGTGATGAATTAAGCGCATTCTTTTTAAATATTGATATTTTGAACGCCTTTGAGAAAAGAAGAAGATTCAAAGATGTAAAAAAATATATTCATTTTCCTAATTTCAGTTTTAGTTCTTGTTTATTTACTGTTGCAGTTGATTTATTATTTTGAATATCATTTTCTAAAGTTATACTATGAAAAATATTTTAGAAAAAGAAGGCTGTATTGTATAGCCTATTTGGTTGTAATATAAATTCGTACTGGATACTTGGCTTAGTTGCCAAAAACATTTTCTCGCATTATAACTTCGACATATTGATAATCGAGTTGGCTATGGACATGTATAAATTATGTTTTATTCAATGTATATTTATTCTTACAAGTCGTACCTCCAGAACTGAAGGGAGCTAACTCAAAAAGTTCAAATACTGGAAATGTCTTAAAATTATTGAGCTTCTATCGATTTTAGTAATTAGATGACTTTTGACTTAGCTGCCTATGGATCATGGGATGCGAAGTGGGAATCAAAACAGGACATTTTTGTAGTTATATTATTTAGTTAGAACTTTTCTAGAACTGAAGTACTAAAACAGACTATTAAAAATATGATTACCATAATTTTTTTTTTTCAAATTATATGTGAAGTTATTTGTTATTGCTGGTTTTAATACATTTATTGTTTGTATAAATCGATAAATAATTATGATTAAAAAAAAATCTTTTTAACTGGTGATTTTTTATGACGTTTGATTTTATGAAATCTATTTTATTAAATAAAAAAATGTATTATTTAAGTTCGTTGTCTGAGTATTACAAGTTAAGTCGCCATTAAGTAAATAGTAAAAAAAGTTAATGTCGAATTCAAAACATATAATTTTTCTGATTTGAAAGGCGTTTTGGCTGTCGATTTTTCCATAAACGCTAAGTTTCGTCTGAATGCACGTTAAGAAATAGTTACAAAATATTTATGCGTCTGTACGCCGTAGTAAACTTGCTTTAAAGTTTTGAGTTGTACGATTTCTGTGAATAGACCCGTCAAACACATAGAAATACACTGTGCTGTGTACTTGTAAATAAAAAATACCTATACTAAAATTATAATTCCTGTTTGTTAGGTGCGGACTTTAAAAGTTTACATTCAATGAATGCACTAGTTGAAATGCTAATAGACAAAAAAATTGCCATTTATTTATTACATGCATACAGGATATTTATATAAATTCATCGAGCTAATAGCTCGATTAAATTTACACACAATTATAATTCCTATTGTATGGACGGTTATTGGAATAAGATTAATATCTTGATAGCTCGCCTTCACACCGTCAATAATAGCGTCTAGATATTTAAAAAAAGGGAAAAAAACGAGATCGTCTTATCCGCCGTTGCATACTATTAACCACCCTCATTTACGTCTGGTCAATGACAGCCCTGTTTTAATCAATAAGTTCTTTTTCGCGCCGCGTCCTTGGTTTTTTTTCTCCGGCGCGACATTCTGCGCGCGTTACACTTGAAATTATATGTCAATCAGCACGCATTTCGTTTGCGGGCACGCTCATTATCACGCGACGGATCGTTTCCGTAGATTCAGCAAAGCTCCGCAAAAAGACAAAAGCTCGTCCAAAAAATCGTCTACCGAACAGTATCTCGTAACGCCGGTCTTGTAGCCATTTTAATTATTATTTAATACGGAGGGGCGAGCACGTGGCTAGCGCGCCGTCCCGCTCCCGAGCGCGGCCGAGACGCGCCCGGCGAGTCCCGTCCCGCTTGCACGGAGCCCACTTACACACATAAAAATCGTGAATAATAAAAAAATGTGTACACATTTTTTTCGCTCAACCGCGGCCCGGCTGTGTGCGTGCGGCCTCACGCCGCTAGAGCGGGAAGCAGCTATTCAAGAGAGCGGTGCGGATCGCTCCCCACTCCGATTTTTTAAGCTCCGTCGTCGATGTCGGCGTCCGTGTGATTTTTTTCATTTTATGTGTTAGTGTACCCCTCGCTCGGTGTAGTTCACTTTTTCTACTATAGATCTGAATTTCAGTTTCGTTTTTGCCGCGTCGGTCTAAAGGCGGGCGAGCGGGCGTTTTGTATTGCATTTTTGTTGCCGTCGAGAGTCGCCGGTGGTTCGGCGCTCTGTCTGAAGAGTGCCGGCTTTTTGTCGAAGCACATGTCCTAGTGCGATCGCTACTGCAATCGGTGCACGCGCAAATCGCCGGGTGCGAGAAGGACGGCGCGCTACATCACGTGTGGATTACCCACGACTATATCAAAATACAGCACACAAAAATATTGAGTACAAAAAAATCTGGCAATTCGGATCCTAGTAACGACGCCCGGCATTCATAATTTTACCTCAGGGTCAACAGTACGGCTCGGTGATTTTTTCTCCGACTTTTTTAAATGTTTATTTGCCGGGAACACGTGGATTTTTTGATATATTTTGGCTTTAACGCCTGGGACTGTTGCCTTTTGGACGTGTTGTGACGCTAGTGTTACCTTTATTATGTGATATTTTTAAGTGACATTTTATATAGGAACTAACTGTGATTTATTATGGTGATATTGGTGAATTGAAGATTTAAAGGATAGTGAGAGGTATGTTGATTTTTTTTTAATTAATGCGGAGGCAAGATCCCCTAGCTCGGGGAGGTCCCCCCTGGAGGGGGAGAGAATTTTTACGTAATAACTCCCCCGACTAAGATGGATGCTAAAATTGTAGGACGACTCAGTCGCCGTCTGTCAAACACGACCTTGAGATATGCCCGAACTATTGTGTATACGGAAATATTTTCGTATCTACAGTACAGTAGTGTTGTGCAAATAACAATTTTTATTTTTGTACGCAAATTTTTTGTATTTGAAGCGGGCTATGGTATTTTGCCTCCAAGTTGTAATATTTTTTATACGTAAAATACGAAATGTTGTCCGAAGTTATAATCTAAGTGTATCGTTGTTATGTTTCCGTAGTTTTTTGTTGTTTATATTAAAAAGATAAGCTATCTCAACTCTTCACCTTTATATAATCTTTTTTTAAATAACAAAATCGGTTTATTTTAGCACCAATTAATTTATTAAATAATAATATAGGTCAAAAGCGAGAAAAAAAATGTTAATTTTTTACTTTTAATTTTTTTTTCGAAATTGTAAATGAATAATAAAAAAAATTGTTATAATTTTTATTTATTCTTATATACATAAAATGATAAAGAATCTCTAAAATCTTAGTTGTATTTTTTTTGTGAATTAATATTGAAATGAAGTTAGAAGTTACACAATTTTAAATTAAATATTCGCTTTCAATTTAAATATTCACAAAAGAAAAACAACTTAATACCTACATTTGATTGCCAAAAAATCTCGTAGTAAAAACATAATTGCTTTCAAAAACTAAACTTTGCACCCAAAAAAACTTAATATTGTACAACCGAATCGCTTCAATTGCCACGAGAAAAATTTGGCAACATTTACCAAATAATTTAAAAAATACTTCCTAAGATCAGCGTTGCTAAAGAAACAAAATTAAAAAATCAACCGAGCGATCTTTTTCATATCGATTATTCGGAATAACGAAACGAAATTACTAAAAGGTTACCGAAATAAATAATTGTGTGTTTAAGAAACTCGAATAAAAATCGCTAATCAATTTCGAACGAAGCATATTTATCTATTCTTCTAAATATCAACAAAAACCTAATTAAATTGCTCGATTCACTTCCCTATTTTAAAACGAGTAATCACAAGTCTTGAACTTGATCGACCGTGGGGCCCAAGTACCAAACTGCGCCACCTAACTTCGGTAATCGTTTACTACAGAATCACTTACATGGCCCTTATCATCTATGACATAAGGTCCATGATTCAGTGGACCGTTTCATGCCCACAGCAAAGTAGGTTTGTCGAGTATTCGGTACGCGCAATTATTATCTTTGACAGCTGTGTATGGCCGGCTCCACAGGTACTGCTGGTAGCGATGTTTATTACGTAACTAGATTATAATATTCACTTGATATGTACAAGCGAAATCGACAACAAGAAAAAACATAAAAAATGACATCTGACAATTTGAGATCGAGAATCGTGTTTACTAGATTACGTTTGTATATCATAAACTCAATATGGAATGCTAAAAAGACGTTGATTTGTAAAAATAAATCGGAACAAATCATGATTAATATACAATGTTGGCACGGTTGTACAAACCGTGTGATTATAGAAGCCTTATTCGATGCGGCATGTGGGCTAGGGCTAGATCATTGACACAACCTACGCGGCTGCTCACTCGTCACCTGCTTGAAAAAAAAGCAATGTTTTTTTACACTCTGAATCTAGTTTCAGATAGACACAAGTCGAAGGCTGTTAAGCAACTCGTCAAAATAAACTATCCTTTATGATTTTCTAACGTAATTGTACTTCGTCATTACTATCGGACAACATTTCGGATACACTTGATATATCATCTGAACGCTTCAGAACTGACATAATGATTTTTTTACAGATAGAAAGAACGAAGGATCTCGGAATATTCCATGACAGAAACAGCAAAAGATACCAAGGAAACTTTAAGACAGAAGCCGTATATTTTTATATGATAGTGCCAAATACAATTTAGACAAATTATATTACGATTATTTTCAAACTTAGATAGGATTAAATTAATAAAAACCAGCAAGATGATGGAAGGAAGGACAATCGATTACAGGCCAGACGGTGGTGGTCTAGATTACCATAACTCACCGCTCATGGCGGAGATACCAGTAGACAATTATTCGCATATCCATAGGAGCATAGAACATCTAAGATCCATAGGAGTGGCGCCATCTCTTGATCCGCACAGACATTTAGCAGCTAATCTAACAGACTTAAGGAGATACGAGCATCCCGATGACATACCAGAAATAAAGCCGTCCGTACTTAGACTATCTGAATTCAAGAGTGGTCTCCAGGAGATAAGAGTTCATAACGACCAGGAGAATGATGTCCAGCGACAGATGACCCCTCACGACGATGGAAAAGGCTACAGCGCTCCATCAACGCCTCTGTCAGAAAACGGTGGTCACAGCGTCCAAGAAGAGAAGGTTAGATTTTTTTTTATGTTTCGTAATTAATAAATTACATTTATCATTACGCCTTATCCTTGAAGTCTTCGGAAGTTTTCGTCTGTTGACGTCATCGCTGGTAATATTCGGTTTAACACAATGTTCGTTATAATAATCGTTATAAAGATTCACGATGCAAGTTTGTTCCGCGTACGGACCATTAATCTTTTGATTATCTCTTCAAATTTTGTTAACGAATTTCCTAATATGCCTAAGTACTTTGGACTTCCTTGTTCTTGTAGCACTCCCTGCACGAATTCCGTAATTGGTACTTGTACCTTATTTCTCATACATCTTATTCTTGTTAGATTTCGTAACCAGTTTAACTTGATCTGTGTTTAGTAAGTGGATTATACAGAAGTCAAGATATACCTTAATGGTTAAAATACGCCCTAAAATTATAAAAAATTAAAATCTGGTTTACTACTTCAACTGAACACTATAAAACAAGCACCCATAGTTATAACACAATAATGGTACAATTTCCAATTAGTATTTCAAATTCTCATACAATACTAAGTAATTATTATTATTTCTATATACTTTCGTAAAAGTATATTTATCGTCATTAAACATACATATATCTTCCTCATCCGACGAGTGTACTTGAAAATTCTCAAATACTCTTGTTAGAACTACAAGTACCGAAACCGATAAATTGGTATTTATACAGTAAATGTTTTTTTGCTCCTTAAACTTTAATGTCAATGTAACAAGTAACATTTTGTGTAAAACTATAAAGTACACGTGACTTTGCCGTTATACGTAAAGGCGTACTATAATATCGACATTATGACAAAAAATTTTTTTAGAATTTTTATTAAATAAACTAACCTGACCCGGCAGACTTCGTACTGCCTCAATCGATTTAGATAACTTTTGTATGGGAAATAGAAAAATGCTGTTTTTAGGGTATTCCCGGCAATTATTCGAATTTTTCTCACATTTTAAACGTTTCCTGGACATCTGCGAATATTTCAAGACCAAAATTAGACAAATCGTTTCAGCCGTTCTCGAGTTTTAGCGAGACTAACTAACAGCAATATATAGATTTGTATATGATGCGCATATATAAAGTTCTATTTTAGTTTTATTATTTTCTACTTACACTTATTTGCCACTTGCGACTTAGACTGATATAAGCCATCTAACTTGTATCAAAATCTGTTTAATAATTTTACAAGAAAGACTAACAAACATACATCCTTTCAAACTTACGTTTTATAATATTAGTAGGATATAAGAGATCCTAAAGCTTCATTTCATAGAATAAAAAGCTTTGTCATCAATGTTGACGTAACTTAAAAGCTATCCAAGCTTTATAAAATCCTAGTGATTTTCGCGCCAACGGAAACTGACAATCTGAGTACTTATTTTTGATAATACACTATATTTTAATATTTTCTCAAAATAAATTCATCAAAAATATTTCTTTGATAATACCGTCATTATGAAAAATAAAATTAATTCTAAGAATCACTTCTTTTGTAAGGCAGCGTTTCTCAAACCGCAATACCAAAAATTATCCTACGCAAGTATAATAAAGTAATAATATTTCTTAGTAACGACTACAATAAAACTTTGAGCGCCACCGAAATTTACCCAAAAATCCAATGGCACATTATTCACTTGAAAAATTACGAAATATTTAAATTTACATACAAAATTTTATTAAGAAACATATTTTATTATATTTTTTGAATTTTTAATTGCGGTATATTTTCTCTTTGGGCTTACGAAGGAAAATGGTCATTATGTGTAGGAGGATAAGTGCTAAAATTGTGCAATACCTTAACGAAAGCCTCTATTACGCTTGATGAGTCCGGATGTGCCTTGAACGTACAAGGTCAGGCGTACTCAGGTCGATTAGAGGTTGGAAAGGACAATAAGTACAGTCTCATGCAATAGATAAGAACTTTTGGTTTTCGGAGTTACGTCCCTATTGCTTTTAAACCCGTTAACCGTCCTATTTAAAAAAAAAATACATATTTTGAACTGGAAATGATAGACACTTATTCTATAGGTATCTAAAACGTTAAGTATAATAAAAATAAACTATTTCTCTTTGCTTACAATAAAACTTGACGAAAATAAATGACGATGAAAATGATTTTTTTTTAAATATTGAGTTCTGTTT
>DVXP01002533.1:0-12588 GCA_018235645.1 Junonia grisea | reverse complement strand
AATGTCCATGGGCGACAGCATTCACTTTCCATCAGGTGATCTGTCAGCTCGTTTGCCGCCCTATACCATAAAAAAAAGAATGAAAAAATATTCAACTGTCAATAAAACCTGTAGACTCAATTTGATAGCCTTTTATGTAATAGGTGGATAAATAAATAAAAAAAAGAATGCCAGTTACATGATCGGACATAGAAAAAGTGTATTCGTATTGACTTATGGTCGCAAGTTCAAATCCGGACAAACATTCTTGATTTCAGAAATTCTGTGTAGTTTCTTTAAAATTCTTAATAGGTAGTGAAAAACAACTTTATGCGTAAAATTATTATTAACACGTTTTAATACATTGTTATTTTACCAACTCCGATTTTGTCCACTCTTAAGGCTGATATAAAAAATAAAGAAATTTTAATTTATTATTTATATTATTTAAATTTTAATTTATTATTATTTATAAAATAATTTGGTAACATGGCATACTTATATACATAGAGCCGAGATGGTCAAGTGGTGTGAACACGTGGATCTTAACCAAAGGTGGGCACCGCTGGGTTTTCATAAATTGCCGGCATGAAACCTGCATGTGTCGGAAGGAATTCTGACACATGAATATCCACCAACTCGCAGACGAGCAGCATGGTAGATTAAGCTCCATACATTCTCCTGGATAGGAGAAGAGTAGGCTGTGTTACGTATGTTACGTTTATGGCATACTTAAGCATAGTTTTTTCTTATAATAAAACAAACCATTTGACAAAATAAATAAATATTTATTTTTTCTGCAGGTTCCAAAAGTGATTGCTTTTTCTTCGTCATTCCTGAGGACGTAGCAATGGGCTTCGCAACGTATTTCGGCTTTGCTCCGAAGATTTTAAAAGGTAAACGTTTCAACAACAATTACAATGTTCCAAAATGTTCTATATTCCCCTGCGTGAATCCCCTGGGGGATCCACAGACACTCACAATTCCACTTGGACCCCCTTTGAAATAGGAGGTCCAAAGATCATTATAAAAATTATATTCTTCATGGACCCCCAAAGACCAAATCGAAATAGAAACAAGAAAAAACATTATTCAATAAAAGTTTTTCAGAAAAACAAAAGTTTTAGTTCTTTACTTGGCGGTAATATTGTTGATATGAATATTTGAACTTCGCAAGGTTCATTTACTTAAAAAAGTATAAAATCGAAACATATATTTACATTATTTTATCAAAATAATAAATATAATAATCAGTACTTTTATTACAGATTTGTATTAATTATTTTTTTTAATTATTTTTTCAAATAACACTTAACCTGCATTGCTATTTAATTATATAAGGGACTAGCTGACCCGGCAGACTTCGTACTTCCTCAATTTATAACGATTGTATAGGAAATAGAAAAAGGCTGTTTTTAGAGGTTTCTCTACAATTATGCGAATTTTTCTCACCTTTTAAACCTTCTCTAGATCTCCACGAATATATCAAGACCAAGATAAAATAAATCCGTTCAGCCGTTCTTGAGTTTTAGCGAGACTAACGAACAGCATATAATTTTTATATATATAGATAAATAAAATTAAATTAAAATAAATAATTTTATTTTAGGCAACGATCATCGCGTGGGATTCGGTTTTCGTTTCGGCAACCACGCTGATCTACAGATCTTGTATGAATTCGGCCCTCAGACATCCACAAAACCTTTACAGGAAATAAGTAAGTACCTATATTATGGAGCCGAGATGGCCTAGGGGTGCGAACATTTGGATCTATACCAAAGGTCGTGGGTTCAAACCCTGGCTAGCACCGCTGGATTTTCTTGTGCTAAATTTGTGTTTAAATTCATCTCGAGCTCGGGGGTGAAGAAAAACATCGTGAGGAAACCTTCATGTGCCGGAAGAAATTCTGACACATGTATATCCACTAAACCGCAGTGGAGCAGCGTGGTGGATTATGCTCCATACCTTCTTCCTAATAGGAGAGCTTATGCCCAGCAGTGGGATATGTACAGGCTGTGTAACGTTACCTATTTTATACCTTTCTTCTGTCTTGATAACTACGAATATGAATAATCTGCTTGGGTATCTTATGAACAAAACAAAGGTTCAGTGGCGTAGCGTGGGAGGGGCAGGGGGGGGCGGCCCGCCCCGGACGGCACATTTTAGGGGGCGGCAAAAAATCCAAAAAAAATTAAATAAATAAATAAAAAATGTATTAAAAAAATAATTAAAAAAAAACAGGTGAATCCGCCCGAATGCCGCCCCTAGCTTAAAACTAAAAGGCTGACACCGTGTCTTGGATATTACCCATAAATTCCAAATCTCTAAATATTACCCGTGTCTTAGATATACCATTTGAGCTAAAAAAAAGGTGGAAAAGCTCCTTTCCCTATTTTAAATATACCAATGCCGTCCGCCTCATTTCCAACTTTGCCGTCCCAAAAAAGCTAATTTTGCCCTAAAAATGTGCCGCCCTAGGCCCGGGCCTCACAGCCTAAGGCTAAATCCGCTAACGTTCCATTAACGGAAAGTATTATATACATTTTGTTGGCTTTATATTCACGAACATTGTAAGATTTTACAACATAAACGGTCATTATCTTAGATAAACCAATTTAGCAAAAAACAAAAAAGGTCGTCCGTCTCACTTCCAACTTTGCCGCCCCAAAAAACTAATTTTGCCGCCCTTAAAAATGTGCTACCCTACCGTGTTTACCCCACGCCTCTGTGTTTACCATATAGGCTAATGGAAAGTATCCTTGAGATTATGTTTGCTTTGCAATATTACGAAAATTATAAGATTTTACAACATAAACAGTCATATCTGATTGCGTTAACCTACAAGTTCGATTTTTAGTTTAAAGAAACCGTAGATATTCAATTAACCGACTTTAAAAGGGGGAAGAACTCAAGGGAACTTCTCAAGATTATAGACACACCTATTGCGATTTTGATTTTTATAAAAGTACCTGGGTCACTTGCTCACTCTTAAGCAGCATTTGATGAAGTGGAACTGATGATGAAAACCCAACCCCTGGACCTCCTGAGGGAGGTCGGGTTTTATATTTTATATTATAATTATTTTTTCATTTAAAAATATGGTTTCAATCATTTTTTTTTATTATTTTATTCATTATCACCATTTTTTTCATTTTCAAAAATCCAATTATGGTATTTTTTGTAATATCATCATCATATATTTTTTTAAACTGGTATGACATATTAAGTCAAAAAACTTATAATTATACGATATATTTTCCTTTTCACCTAACGATGAGATTTTTCATTTTGAATTTTTTTTTTTTATTAAAAAAATATTTGCGGTTTTTATTTTATTTTTTATTATTATTATTATTTTGCAATTCAAAATGTTAAGGATTAATTAAAAAAAAAACCAAAATTGCTTGCCAAAAATTTTTCTAAAAAAAATATACGTACACTTGCAACACCTAAAAATGTAGGGGCGGCAAAATTTTGTTCCGCCCCGGGCGGCCGATACCCACGCTACGCCGCTGATGGACAGTTGACTTATGCATTTGTGAAGGAATATAGGAAATATACTCATACTGCGTGACCTATTTAAGTCAGCAGAATTCACATTTGTGATACTACGTGACAAATTTTAGGGAGGAGAGGTGGTCTTGGTATATATTACGTATGGTCACCGAGAGGGGGAGGGGGTCATAAACTCTTAAAAAATAGGTCAAATAGTATGGGTATGCTCCCATCGTATGATAGCACAATTCCTTGTATTCTTCACAGCGATGTGTCATTTATTACTTAAATAATCTATTCGTAGTAAAGAACAAACCTAGAGGACCTTTAGAATTTGGATAATAGTTTATCGTTAAGGTTCACCCCCTTTTTTCACTACGATAGACTTTGGTCATGCAAATAAACGCCTAGAACATAAAGCAATATCATAACAACACAAAGCTATGTTATTGCTTCGTCCGCGCTAGTCATAACGTGATCAACTGCTTTTATTGTTATAGAAATATAGACGAGGATCTATTGTGTATTCTGACTCACAAATTTGCTATTAATTGAGCGAAAACTTTACGCAAGTAATTGTCATACAGGGCTTTTAGTTTTGTTTAAAACAAAGGCTTTCTAAAATATACACAAATAAACTCGCGACTAATAGTTATTTCATTTCAAGTTAAATATAAAATTCCACAAATATTAAACGAGTCATATGTTTGATCAAGTAATCGAAGTATAATCATTTGTTATGGTTGCGACAGATAAAGAAAATAAATATTTGTCACAAATTATGTAACTTCTGATACGGTACCTAATGTCAATGAACTAGCATTGCTATCGTAATCGTGCACCTTAGTGTAAACATTGATGGTGAAATCGTAAAAATGATAACTTCGGCAATATCAAGGCGAGTGATATGGGGCCGATTTATAATGACCCGAAAAAATACTGTCCTGTTTGTCATTAATGCAACCCTGATATTATACTTTATCGTCTATATGTATTTCCATAAAAGTAAAAGTAGTGTTAGTTACATTTTCCTTTATATGCTAGTGGATGCAAGGTGTATTAATTTGTAAAGGTCCTTCTTATTTCTTCTATTTCTTAATCATGTTGGCTGTAGAACCGTAGTGTCTAGGAATTATTGTAAAATATTATTTATTAAAACACAACTTACTCTGTGCAGTCTTAAAATCAGCGAAGTTCCAGATGAACTCGCCAACGAAGAAGCCGGCCTGCCGCAGTCGGTCGAACGCTTTGAAGTGTTCCGACATCACTGCCACTTGATACTCCTCCGACCACACGAATTCCGGTAACTGAAAACCGTTGGACGTTTTAATACGTTTTTATAAGAAGAAACTATCAGTACTGTCAATATTGAATGTTGTATTTTGAACCGCTTATTTTCAAAGTTAATTTTTTTGAGCATAGTATCAGAGCCGTACTCGCTCATGATATCCCACAAATGGGAGACCCTAAGTAGAACCTTCAATACTAACCAAATGCAGTCCAGCAATAGTATCAGCTCCGTACTCGCTCATGATATCCCACAAACGGGAGACCCTAAGTAGAACCGTCAATACTAACCAAATGCAATCCAGCAATAGTATTAGCGCCGTATTCGCTCATGATATCCCACAACCAGGAGACCCTAAGTAGAACCTTCAATACTAACCAAATGCAATCCAGTAATAGTATCAGCGCCGTACTCGCTCATGATAGGTATTCCAAAAATGGGAGACCCTAAGTAGAACCTTCAATACTAACCAAAAGCAACAATGGTGTCAGCGCCGTACTCGCTCATGAGAACTGGTTTGTTGTGCTTGCGGAACCACGACGTCGCCTCGTCCGCGACGTTCTGCGCAATGTTCATTAGGGACCCGAGGTTCGTGTACCAGCTATTGTAGCGGTTGAAGGAGATCACGTCCGCCGTATATCATAGGATACACTATCGTATATCGTATAGAAAACCCTAAAAAGCGCTCCCAAAACTAATAATATACAGTCCAATAATAGTCTCAACAGGAGAAAATCGACGAAGCGTCTTCACTATTCACCAAATGCAGCCTAGCAATAGTATCACCACCGTACTCGCTCATGATATCCCACGAACAGGAAACCCTGAGAAGCATTCAAATGTAGCGATGATATCAGCACCGTATTCGTTCATGATACCCATTACTCACCAAATGCAGCCCAGCAATGGTGTCAGCGCCGTACTCGCTCATGAGAACTGGCTTGTTGTGCTTCCGGAACCACGACGTCGCCTCGTCAGCGACGTTCTGCGCAATGTTCAGCAGCGAGCCGGGGTTCGCGTACCAGCCGTTGTAGCGGTTGAAGGAGATCACGTCCAAATGCTGGCCCTGGTGTAATAATTAATAATATCATTGAAAATACACTTGTTCTCCATTTTACTATATTATTGGGCAATGTTATGGCAATCGGAATTTCAATAAGATTATGCTGGCTTTTGGCCGCTCTGCCAAAAGTATGGATGTCCGTTATTGCTGTAGGGAATAGTAATCGGATAGCATAACAAACAAATTTGCTTTTGCATTTAAATATAAGGTAATTTGTTTTGATCTTTTAAAGTCGGATAGATGCGTCATACTCGTAGTATGTGTGGCACAACAAAAATTTTTAAAGTGACTGTAAAAATAAATCGATGCGATAAATATTGCTGCACTGTTTAAAATGGTTAAGGATTTATTTAAATGTTAAAATATTTATAGAATCAGTTTCTGCAAATTCTGTAGACACAAATGGGCATGGTTCCATGTCGACATCACTAAGATTCGCAAAATCAATATAATTTACCTTTATTAGAAAATTATGTGTATTTGAAATTTAGATACTTGTTTAATAAATGCCTTGCCATATAAGTGAAATCTGCTTTTTTGGGAAACCTAGAATTTACGATTAGCAGATACAAAATGTCCTTACCGATTTATCGATGAGGTAGCTTTGTGCGAGGGCAATCGTAACCGGTCTTGACAAATCCATTGATTTCACGTGTTTCACTACTTTCCTGCAAAAAGATTGAATGCATTATTTTAAAAAGAAATTCATCTGTCTTTGCTGTATGTTAGCATTTAACATTGCCTTTTTAAAATAAATAAATGTCTATGTTTATCTCAGAGATAAAATTAGGTGTATAACCCAAACATAAAATTAGATAAATATAACAATAAGAAAATATCGTCTGACATTTGAACTTTCTGTAAGATACTTGAATCAAATTGAAGAAAAAAGTAAACAAATATTTAGTTAAAAAATTCATTGCGATTGCGACCCCAAACGAAGTGAAAAGGTATAAAAGACATGTATAAATATTTTAAAATATTATGTAGAAAGTTATGCCCATGTATTTGCAAGAATAAAAACTTTCAAAGATTAATTTAAAAACAACATAAGTAATTTTTAATATGCTTATCCAAAATAATTTATTGGACCTAGGCTCGTTGGAGATGGACCACATAATGACGATAGGATGGTTCTTGTCCCGACGTTTGAGTTCCATTAGCGACTACTTGTGCTTCTCTAGGAGCACGTCCGAGAGAATTCAAGTGATTGAAAGATATAGTTCTTACCCGAAGTAAGCGTCCGCCCTGATGTTATTGGACCTGGGCTCGTTGGAGATGGACCACATGATGACACTGGGGTGGTTCTTGTCCCTACGTATAAGTTCTGTCAGCGATTGCTTGTGCTTTTCTAGCAGCGCGTCCGAGAATACACTGTGAATGAGAAAACAACAGTTGAAATTGATTGGGATTTTTCCCTCTTTGTCCGTTTAAGTATTTTGTAATTTTAAATCGCTTATTTAAAATTAGTTTTCGCAAATAATTATTGACTCAATCGTTATGGTTTTGATTTTGACACTATTTAAAAACAGGAAATAAAATGGTCCCAAAATTGTACCTTGTAGGATACTTTTAGCAGTGAAGTAGTAGAATAAGATCCCTTAATTGTATACAATTTTATTTCACGATAGCAGATACTGTAATAGATTTCAAATAAATAATTACTTCTAATTTTTATTTCTAGCCCATTTTTATATTAAAGTTCCAAACAATTTTTAAGTTAAACAAAATTTAAAATTGCCCCATAAGAATTTTTAATAATTCTCACTCAGTGTCAACTCCGGGGCACTCATCAATGATCATGATGCCGTGCTCGTCCGCCAGCTGGTAGATCTCTTCAGCGTACGGGTAGTGGGAGGTTCGGAACGCGTTCGCTCCTACCCACTTGATTAGGTTGAAGTTCTTCACCCATAGAACCGGGTCCCAGCCTTTACCGCGCAACTGGTGAATGGAATTATACACATAGACTAGTGTTTTTATCTTACTAGTATATTAATATATTTGCTTGGGTAAATGGATGGAAAAGTGTCTTTTATTCAAAGCCTACTGACCAGATTTTGATACCTATTCATGAGAAAAACACAAACTAAAAACATATTTTTTGCTCAAGGATTCGCCTGCGTGATGTTGCTTATCGCTATAGGTAGGAAGCGATGTTCCTTGAAGAGGAGCTAATTGTTACTACGATAAAAATACTCTATTATATAATCTCGCTTTCTAAAGATTTAATTTCATGGCAAAATTTCATGGAAATCGGTTCAGTAGTTACGTTGTGAAAGCGGAACCAACAATATCGCAAGTAAATTAAATAACATTGATTTACTTGCAATATTTGTTCATCAGTTGAAAAGTAAATAACATGATGGATATGAAAGTGTTAATTTCAACGTTAGTAATCTAATCCAACAGTCCCGTTGCTAGGCACCGTTGCTAGATCGGTGTTAAATGACAACTGACATACATCTGTTATTAACTGTGATTAACTGTTGTTAATTAAATATGACGTTTGTTTTCAAACGTTACTAAGCAAATATTTGAACTGAACTTTTAATAATATACATAATCTTAATTGTACTTGCTTTGTAATTCGTTAGACCAACGTCTATTACTACTAATTATAGGTGTAACTTACATCAGAATCTTCATGCATGCCGAATCCTCTTAAATATATGGGTTTGTCATTGAGGTAGACTGTTGTATTGCTCCACGTCACTGTCCTTATTCCTACTTTTAAACTGTAAGTGTCTATTAATTCTCCTAGAGGTCCCAATACAGAGGCCTGAAAGAAACAGAAATATAAAAAAAAATTGACGACCTCAATTGAATTGTTTTATAATTTATATCGTAAGTCAGATCACCCATGTTAACTGATAAATCCAAAATAAATTAGAAAACCTACAATGCTACCAACAAAAAACTGCAAAAATGGTATATCAAAAACGTCAAACAGCAGAGCAAAGTAGTTACTGAAAATGAATATCACATAAAGGTGCAAAGGGCGAGCTTACAATTAAAAGCTGTTTCTTCCAATCTAATTTACTAATTTTATAATGAAATAAATTGTAATATAAAGTTTTAACTTAAATGATGATCTCATCTAAATGCTATTTCTTCCACATCTTTCACTTTACCTTCAAAGTATACAAGTAGCCAGGTTCTGGGTGCATGAGGTATGGCCACCAAAAGTGAGCGTTGCCCAGTTCTAGCAGACCAGCGCATTCGGTAGCACCGGCCACTTGGGTGCCGTTCTTATCAAACAACTGGATGAGGCAGCTCGTATCCAGAATCGTGTTTTTGTATGTCACATTGTATATCACGAAACCTGTGTTAAAGGACATGAGGTATAGTTTAAGTAAATTTTCATTTATATGCATAGGACGAAAGTTACACATGAGAATATTTTTGTATAGACCAGTTAGTTAGTTGAAGAAGTGCGATTCTCATAATCAATTAACAATCGGTCAAAGTTACCGTGGCACGTTTTAACGTTATGAAATGTTACAACATGGCGAGAATCAATGACATGCACCATAATGCTTTAGTTTCATGAGATGACTTTGTCAATTAACAGCCAATTAAATGGTTTGGATGACATGATATACACCGTTTCTATGTACAGCATGATTTCCTGGAAAAAGGATAAGTTCAAAGATTGCCCGTGTATATAAAGTGCGGGCGGGCCCCACTCGACCTCTTCTCCTCATTTTCGCTTGATTTATAAAATTTCCCAAAACAAACAAATATCGTAGTCTAGCTCGTTAATTAAATAATAAAATTATAACGTAACAAGTGGTCCTTCGAGCCCGATTTCATTTTGAAAAATAATTACTTTTGCTGATATATTATTTTTGATACAAAGCTCTCAAGAAAAAATAAGCCCAAGCATTCTTAATCTAAGAGCGCTTATCGAAGTCAAAAATGCCTCCTTATTCTGAGAAGCTATACCGACAACCTCTTAAGTGCATTACTATCTCCGTCTGACGCGAAGGTGCCCTGTCATTATATTTATTTCTTTTATGTTAATTAATTTTTGCTAAATTTACAATTTATATTTTTAATTAGCTTTTATTCACAGATTTACTCGCGTTTACAGTATTTTTTCCTTTGACAATTTTTGTTAAAATTTCGGAAATAATGTTTAAGATTGATTGCCTAGTATAACATACGCGCAAAATTGATTAAACTGGTTCATAATCAATACAGTAATTATTTTTCCAATGCTAGATATATTCAAAATAACTTTCATATAACCTATATTTACGAGTACTTAAAAGGCGTACAATGTTTATTCGGCTAATAACATAAAAACAGTATAAATGTAGTTATAATAGCACGATACATACGCAACAGCCATCTCGCTTGACAGACAGTCAAGCAACCTCGTTCACATGAACCGTTAAGTTATTGTTCGCCACCAGTGCAGCGTTGATATGATCATTGCATTGTGGTTACTGCCTGTGATATATGTATGTAGGATATTCAAGGATCATGCTACATCTACATATATATATAGAATACTGTAAACAGCATTTACCGCGCCCTATGCGAATTTTTACGATTGCGTCCCGAAGGATACGTTTCCTAGTTTTCTCAGGGAATATTGAGGACTTTTTCTTTTTCTTTGTTGACTGTACTTGTTCTATTTTTGGTTGCGTTGATCAGGCTTTATATGCTTATGGGGCAACAATCTCCATATGCGGTTCAAAGCTTAAATATTGCCATGAAATATTTACATTGTATCCCATCGTTTTTGCGCCCCTCCAGGGTCTACGTATTGTGCCTAGGCACCGTTTACACTGTCCTATTTACGGCACTGCATCAGCATATATATGAATAATTAAGTATAAGTGCAGGTATCTATGTACCTATTGTGAAATTACTAACGTAATATGAAAGACGCCGCAGATTCAGCATCTTGCCTAAATTCATACCACCTAAATATGAGTTTAGACAAGATACTGCATCTTCAATATCTTTCACATTCATTTTTACTAGCATTGGTGGATAATTATGCATTGTCAAATAGTCACTCGCAATTTACCGGTTTACTTGACATTTATCTACATTATTTATATCCCATTTATTGCTTTAGCGTGTAAGCTATTTTTTCTGTTAAGCTTTATTTAAATCTGTTGTTTTTGCTAGCGAGTATTCTCCGAACTTTCGCATTTAGGTATAACAGTATCAAGATAAGATTTAGTTTAGTTCAAAACTAACACCCGACTACTGAAAAGTATGAAGCAAGAAAATCCCGTAAAATAGCCGTGGTCGATTCATCCACAATTCGACTATTTTTAAACAATACCTTTTCTACATACATTGGTAATATGTAGAACAAAGAAATTTTCGTTGTTAGTAGGTAGTTAAATATTGTTTAGTAACTTGCAGTTTTCATTGAGCCTCTGTGTAAACTTACGAGTTGCGATGTAGTAACGAACTTCAAGTTTGTTTGTCTTAAACCAGCTGGTTAGTTCGGGGTCGTCTTATACGAGGGGTAAATATTTGTAACCCAAACATATAAGTATCTATAGGTTCTTATATTGGTATAGCTATAGGTTATAAACAGAGTCTGCTGGTCTATACCTACTCTAGAGACTTTTATTTTCAAAACTTTGGTCCAAGGTTTTAACAAAAATACATGTTATATAATTGATTATAAGACTTATTATTTTGTCAGTCGTGTAGGAACGTAGAACGTTTGTAAATAATACATATGTACTCGTCCTACCTAATTATTTTAATTAAAAGGGGAAAACGCAACCAAGCGTGACAAGGTTCAGTTAACTGATGAAAAACAAAATAATCCTTTTAAAATAATTGTCATTTATATTGAATTCGTGGGATAATGATATTGCGAAAACCAGGTCAATATATACTTAAGCAATATGATCTTTATTTAATTGCGACAATAATAAAAGTATGCCAATTAAAGGAACAATCTTATCATAAATAATTCATTTTGTTTGTGTAGTTAATTGATGTTTGATATCTTTGAAAAAAAAGTATGTTGATATTTTTCTAGAAAATATTCTATGTAACTGATTAAGTTATTACATTTAAGTTCGTTCGTTATTCCTTATCTAAATTTCGTTGTAAGAAGTGCAAGATGTGAAAGCAAATAGGTACCTATATAAGTTTTTTTTTGCTTTTTGTAGATACTATGTTTTCAATTCCCTACGAATTTCCTACGAAAACGAAATTGAGAAATTTTATTTTATAATGTTTCTGAAGTTGTATGTGTCTGAAGTTTTCATTTTACAGTGCAATACCCAATGGGCATCCCAAGACATTATAATTACTAATTAAAGGAGGACCGGACAAAATGGTCCTGAATCCAATAACGACGGCATGTATGTCATCAGATAGCTAATTCAATGTACTTTAATACTTACTATGGCAGCTCAGTTCAAATCACTGTGTGAAAAAAATTATGACCATTTTAAATACCTACTGTTTTCATACAAATTATAACATTCTGTGACAATGTAGTGCAAGATTTATCTAGTCTGAGAAATAATTTTTGCGATATATTATTTTTTATGAAAACCAATGTTTTAATTTTATATTTTAATAATATAGTTATGTGATCTCCAACCCTCATTTTTCCTTTACTACAACTTGCACTACAACATCACGGAATTTAATAATTTGTATGAAAATAGTTGGTAACATAGCCTGTACATATACCACAGCTGGGCATAGGCCTCTTCTCCTATTAGGGAGAAGGTATGGAGCTTAATCCACCACGCTGCTCCACTGCGGA
>DVXP01002532.1:0-12592 GCA_018235645.1 Junonia grisea | reverse complement strand
CATTTTACGCCGGTTTTCTGTGAGGCCGTGGTATCACTCCGGTCGAGCCGGTCCATTCGTGCAAATGCATGGCTCTCCCACGGTAAAAACATAATAAAGGCGAAAATAGTTGCTGGTGAACAATCCGGCAAAGAAATACATAGGTATACCTAGAATCACTCGTGACTCATCAAAAGGTCATCTTGGATGTACGATGCAGCGACACCAATTTCCAGTAAAATGTGCCTATACCATGACAGTCCATAAAACACAAGGTCAAGGTCAAATCACTTTCGAGTTTATAGGGGCGTTTTTACGCATGGCATGTTTTTTATCTCATTTTCCCGAATTAGGCGACGAGCTGCTATGAAACTGCTTCAAAAAAAAACTCTCGGTGTACCCTAAACGAAGTATGGAAGAAATTTTTAGTTTAGGACATTATTAATTACAATTAATACAAAAAATAATTAAACCAGCATATTTTGTAAGCTTTTCTCTTAAAATAAATTACTAAATATGAACTGCTTTTTTATTAAAATATTAATTGTAACTGAAATTACAATACCTACACTAATAAATCCTTTAATTATAAATATAAAAAAATACCAGTGAATTTACGTTTTGCTTTTGTTTGTTCATCATCTCATCTATAAAACACAATACAAAAAAGAGCCCCGACCGAAGCTCGGTCACCCATGTGCTAAAATCTAAATTAAAAGCCATTTAACCTGTCCAAAACGGTAGTAATTAGGTGATTATTCGACAGATAATTCAGTTGGAACTTAACTCTGATATTGTGAAACGGACGATTATTTTATGAACAATAATTATAAAAAATAAATACAGAAGAAAAAAGAACTATTACTTAAATATAAATGTAATAAAAAACGAAACAAGTCTCGCAACGTATTTATTCTACCGTTAAAAGTAGGGAGATCCAGTAATGCTAAGTTGTTTGAATAACTCAGATCCTATTGTATTGCGTTTAAAAATTTGACCCATGTATACCAAAGATGCGGCTGTATTAAGAGGTAGCAAGATAGCAAACAAGAACATCATACTCAAAGTTTCGTTATAGCTGGATATTGGAAATAGTTTATAATTAGTCGAGTACTTTGGGGAGTAAATTCAAACCCTGTTGCATTTCAACTTTTGATATGATTGCAAAGTTCGAATTTGTTTCCATAATAAAATTGTGGTTTTGGTCCACGTTACTTTTGTTTTACGGATTATAAGGTGTTTTGTATGTATTGTAATAGATAATTGTACAATAGGTTTAGGTACATTCAACGGGCCAGAAGACGCAAGTAATGTTTCCGCACAATACTTATCTAAATGTTATCGTCTTTACTTTTTTACTCTCCATTATTTTACAGATTTCATGTTTTGTATCTTACGGGTATATTTTATATGTCATAGGTTTTATATAAATAACGGTAATTAAAGCAAAAGTATATTTTTTTGTATTGTATTTCTAGAAATCAGAAATCTAATTGCAGAAATTATCTTTGTAACGAATAATGTATCTTTCAACTTCGAGAACTATGTAATTTTCATATTCACTTTTACATTAGTTTCATTTTTTTAAAGTTGTGGCTTCCGGCCGTTATAGAATATTTAGCTCATTTTTACAGGATTGATTGAAAAGTTTTCAGTCTGACACAGATTTATTAAATTCTAAAACTATACAATAGATTTTATTTCAGGTCAGAGATTATAACTGTGCGATGTTCGAAACGTGTGCTGTAATTATATTTACGGCCAATCTGCGGTCAATCATCGACTATAATATCTTTTTAGGCATGGAATTCATTATCCTTTTACGATTTTGAAGTTAACAGCTTCACAAAGATATTTAATGCACGTTAGGAAACTTACCCATGCTAAATGACTCTTTTTTTAAATATTTTCGATCCTCGGTTACTTTTCGTAGAATATGTGGAGAAAAGTACGAGTAGTTAGTGCAGTTAGTGTCCTATTCTAACGCCCTAACATGTTTATCTTGGTAAATAAATAAATATTTTACGAGAAACTTTCTTTTCACGATTTTTTGCATTACAATATGTAGTACTACATCGTAATATTTTTCCTATTTTTAGAAGTAGCGGTTTAGGCGTTAAAGGAGCAGGTACTTGACCGACCGACATGACATGTTTTATGTTTTTATTGAAAAGTTAGAAATATGATGTGCTTTTCCGGTTTCATTTTATCAATGCAACTGTGATATGGTGCTAACTATGTCATTGCTATGTTACCAAAGTGACATAATTATACCAAATTTTAGTTCCAAACCAGAAATGAATGAATGAAGTTAAATTATGAATCGACACGGAATAACTAGTTACATAAAAGCTCATTAAAATGAAAGTTACCTCATAATTAATTTGTTATTGAAAAATTGCTGTACCTAGACAAACACATGTTTAACACCCATATGATTATGGATGAATCATATTTTGCAAGAGGCGACAACGCGGTCGTTCCTTGTGTAGCATGCTTGATATTCAATTTACATAATTTAATTTTATATTTATCAATCACTTTGATAAAAGATTAAGTGGAACTGGGCCGGCCACATCAGCCACTTGCCAGACATACATTGGGCCAATATCACCACTAAGCGGATACCCGATGCGGCGCAGCCGCTTGGTAGGCCCTTGAAGATGGCGCAACAAATTGGACGCTTTCGGCAAACAGTGGAGACACTTAGCTCAAAACCACGAAAACTAGAAAATTCGAGGAGAGGCTTTTGTCCAGCAGTGGGACACCTAAGGCTGCAACAACAACAATTTATTACGAAAAATTTGGCAATGTCTTAATTAGCTTGGTGTGATCAACATAAATGCAAAGATTAATTATAAATTATTAAACATAACTTAACAAAGAAGATATATGGAAAAATATTAGACTTTTTGTTTTGGTACCCACACACGGGACCATATGAAGTGCAGGACCGTAAGTCCTTCACCCGTCCATTAATTCAGACACATAGGCATAATATTTGTATCGTATTTACATATAATTTATATCTTATTATAATGCTGGTTTAATAGAATCAAAATATTATTATTATTTATTATTTAACGTAATGATAATGCCATCTATCAGCATTACGTCAAAACGCACTTTGCTGACCGTCGCGTTATAACATTAGACGCCACTGCTCAATTTTCGAAGTTCCCACCTAGAAGCCTTTTCTTTTATTTATGGACATTTGACAGAAGTTCCGTTTGTTGTCAATTTTGTTGATTTTTTTTCATCCAAAAGGGCGGGAGTCATTATCAGTCTATATAAAATACCCCAATATATATCGATTGAAAAACTAGAATTTATATTTTAAATAAAATATGAAAATAACTGAACTCAAATACAAACAATGTTGTTTACTATATTATATTACATTGAGGTTTGAAACTCGGTGCAATAAATAAAATCTATAATAAAATTAATTAAACATTGCTTAAATAATGACTATAGGTAATTAAATATAATTATGAAGTTAATTTTTACTACATTTAAAAATTGCAGTTCGAACACAGTTGTGGCACTTCTAATAGACTTTCTACAGAGATGCTGACGCAGTAGGCAAACTTCCTTTTAATTACGCGGATTTAACTGAAAACCATGCTTTATGCGGTGCAGTATGGGGCGCGTCTTTGCATTTTAATAAGTTTAATTACATACATATCCGATTGGGGCGAATATGAAAATATGAACATAATATAAACTCGCCTTTTAACTTGGTTACATTAACCTTTTGAACTTACCACAGATTCCATAATTGTATTTCCGTATTCGGAATTTATAGAATGAAATTGATGAAGTATTGGAACAATAAATAGTACCTAGTTTGTTCGTAACGCAAAAATAGAGTTAGACTTGATAAAGAGATATAAAATAACCTTACATATCTGACGTAAATATGACCGAATTTCCTTGGACATCACTTGTATCAAAGTCACAGAAATACAAGATATTACCTGAAACGTCTTGAAAACAAGTAGGTATAGTAACACGGAGCATAATATACTCAATATCTACGATAATTTTATAAGAGGTCAATTTTATAAGATTAGAAAAATATAAAATATTTGATAATGTTTTAATTTCTCTTTCATATAAATATTTATGTATTTTTAAATAAGTATGAAAGTAGCTTAAACCCTAAAGAGAAATGCATTAAAATGAGAAGTAAACTATTACTGACACTCAAAACATCGTAAATAAATATTTAACATTTACGCAAACCAAAAACCTTCAAAGCTTGCAAAAGCAAAAGCTCGTATTATTATTATTATTATGTCTACATCGAAACAGCAATTTTGCACAGAATATTTAGCAAAACATATTTAATTTTATTTAATGTTTATCTAAATGTTGAAAATATTTTCTTTATCAATAAACAGGCAAAGTTTTTATTACCGGCCATGGTTATTTTCAATATGCTTAGCCTTAAAAGGAGTAAGAATAGAAAGGGTGTTGGAAATAAAAACGTTTCTTTTAAGAATAGTAGCTAACTTCCTCGAGCCAGTGCAGGTGCAAGCGTAAGCTACAGCTAGGCTCTACAACTAAAATAGTTCTTTAGTTATCAGTTGTTTGCTTGATATGCGGATGTAGTATATATCAAGAGATATTTAAATTCAAAGCTTTATGAAATTCTTTAAAACATAGAGACGAAAATTATTATTTTGGTTAACAACACGAGTTCATAGAAAGTAAAATGTGAAAATTCACAATTACAGTAAACATAATATAATTTTCACAAGCTAAAATGTTACTAAGTTTTTGAAAAATAAGACTTATAACATATATTACACGTCGGAAGTAAATAAAAAACAAATTGATCGTTGGAAAGTCACGTCTCGGAGTAAAGTTAATTAACCATCCTCGGTTATTGAAAAAAATATGTTGTTGGAATATCGAATGGGAATAGCGCTTTACGTGACAAAGTGCGAATATAGAGGGATCAAAGAGACATGGACTGAAATGCAACAGTTTAAACAACTATCTAAACATAGGAGCCATTTCTGTGATTACTAATAGCTGTATCTGTGACTGGATTACTAATAGCCGGATTTATATGCAATTTATGCTTATACAATTCGTTTTTAATATCGAATAATAGATAAATCGACAACCTTATCGATTCTTCTACGACCCCGTCGAATCCGCGTTTAATTCGACGTTAATATTATCATGAAATGTGAAGGGGACGATATTAATGATTTTTTACAAATGGTTTTCATTTTTTTGACGACCGCTCTGGTGTAATGGTGCTGAATGCGCTATTAACGCCGGTAGTCGCGGGTTCGATTCCCGCTCGGGGCGGATGTTTGCATTTATATAAACATTCGTTCCTAGGTCTGGTCCGGGAAAAATGCTAGGAAAAAGAAGGTGGAGAGCGAATGAAGTGTTTTTATGAAACTAACGAAGGACAAATCCTAACGAAGTACAAATTATTTCTCATACTTTTCTACTGGGGCAGGGATATTTTCGCCTTATTTCGTATAGCAAAACTCTTTGTAGACAAATTATATTGATTCAAAATCGAGTACAACAAAATAATTTCTGGTGCGTTACTAGAAATTAGCAGTGAGTGTATCTTTATGAAATTGGTTAAATTCTTGACTATATTCAGGACGAAATGAAAGCTTAACAGCTGCATCGTAACTTAATTTTGAGTAGGTACAAAACAGTTGCTCTAAAATAGAAATGAGTTTTATGTTTTTAATATGTTCATCACTTAAACGGCATGGTTATGGTATTTTGAACTTTTGGTTTTTACCTCAGTCTCCTGCCACATCGAACGTTAAAATCAGTTAGAATTATTATCACGTCAATCGCATTGCTGTTGGTTGGAGTGCAAGATTGAAGTGAAGTGAGCTTACAACCACTGCATCCGTTTTAGTTTAGGCCTGCGGCTGGTTTAGTCGCTATGGTAAGTTGTATGAGTGTGGAATTGTGCTGCGGTCAGTCAATTTATTGCCACGCATTTATTTAAAATCCATTGTTTTCTACATACATTTTTGCAGTAATAAGCAGTACATTCATTTCATGAGGATACAGAACTTCATAATTTCAAAATTAAAGGTTGCGTTGCGTCTTATTTATTGGTTAAAAACCAATATCCTGTCTTCAGTCTCTTGTGGACGTTTCTTGTCCTTTACGATTAGTTAGATTGTCTTATATGATTAGATAGATCAAATTTCTTTAGGTTTCTTTATCGCCTAAAGATGAAAGTCTCCCACTTATGCGTCCAATAGTGGCTGATATACAGTGTCACATACTGTCAGTCTTCCTCCTGAGTAAATGTAAAACGCATTTAAAGTGATTCTACCATATTAAATACGTTTTATATTTAAAGCGAATATATCAGCTTAAAAATCTCATCAAGCTGATTGTAATTAATATTTGGACGAGGTTTTAAATTAAAGGGAATATTTGTTACCCAGTGGGATCGATGTTAATAAATCTCTCACGGGCAAACGAATCGTTTCGCCCACGGGTTTACTAAGGCTTTACCAACATAAGAGTTCAAATAGTGTGCTCTTTGGACTGTACGGACTATTTGTTCAATGTGAATAGCTGAGGATTTCATTTTACTAACATGGAAACAGATTTTAAAAGCTTTTACATACTTTTAAAATGCTCACTCACGTTCCGACAACGATTGAATTTAGAATGAATTTTCAACCGTTTGCGGTGAAGTCACAATGTGTTCAATGCATAAAAAGCTACAGGAAAGACTATTGCAAACTTTAATAATAATATGAGCTTTATATAATTTTTTTATTCAATCAATAAATCATACAAAAATCTTCGTAAAGATTTCGCAGCAGTTATGATCTCTCATAGATATGTAAAAATTTCAAAGGTTAAACTATTCAGATTAAAGAGTCGAAGCAAAAATAATCTCATAGAACGATAAATTGAAACATTTCATCCTCAAACAAGCCCTCTTATGAAAATAATATATTTTATAACATATCGTATTTAATTTTATTCGTGGTAGAATAAAAATTTTCAGCTGACGCAAAATTCGCCGACACAGCGCTGGCGGTGAGCGATGTTGGATTAAAAAAACGAATAATATAAAAGTGTAACAAGTGATTCAATACGCTGGAAACATTTTATACCTTCTTCGATATTTGAATTGGTTTTAATACATTTTGAAATAGAATAGATCGCTAGTTACAAATTAACCTATTCATCGACAAAATGTTTATTTTATGTCCGACAATATAATTAACCTGCTGATGTTTTGAAGTTTAAATTAAACTGATACCTATCCAAAAGTAATATAGTAATGAATAGGGAATCAGGTAAAATTATTGTGCCTTTTGATTGGTAAGTAAATGGGAACACGCAAAATGGTGATTATTTTTGAACTAAAAACGTCAAGTAATACTACTTACGTACGTAAACTATTTTTTTCTTCAACTCCTTTTAACGATAAAGCTATAATTTATTAAAAGGGCATTCAATTAAGTTTTACAAGCAATTAAAAATGCTCTTATCGATGTTTTAAAGTATTGGATTATTAGAGTTCTACGACGTAATTTTATTAAAGACGTGCCTGTTCAATCATTTAATTTAGAGGGGAATCTTTAATGAAAATAATGAGTACTTCCATAGTACAGAATTATCTTATTTTTTACAATCAGAAAATACTCGAGATCCTGGCGGAATAACAGGTACCTATAGTAAAACTGATACTCAGAACGCCAGCGGCGTTAGTCGAAAAAAGTGAAACACTCATACTCGCAGTGCCAGTGTTTTGATATTTTGTTTGCAATATACATATGTTGTACAGCAAAACGGAAATAATACCGTGCGTACCCATAATGAAGTTATGTACCGCTGAAGCCTGGAGGTCTACACGTCTATACGATGAATTTAAAACATGTAGTTAAATAATATTTTGTTCCATACAATTTTTTAATAACTGAAATATTTTAGACAACGAAGACATACATTCATAAAATAATTTTTAATAATATAAAAATGTTTATTCGTTACTTACGTGCAAACGTGCAATAAATACACATAAAATAATATATTTTTTAATTTCGTTCATAAAATTCAACATGACACTAGTGAACACAGTTTAATTTTATAACCTAAAAAACGTAACACAGTCTATGTATGTTTTTTAAATTTAATTTATTTCCATTTTTAATTTCATTGCGCAAAACCACATTGAGGTTTTACGTGTACGTTTATCGGTTAACTAGCGAACAATAGGGATGCAGATTGATAGGCGGGCCTTAAAAGTCCAAGTTGTGATTGACATCGTCCAACGAATTCAGCTTTTATTCGCAAAATGTTTCGGTACACAATTCGTAAACGAACGGCAGTTACGGACGTACCTATGTATATAGAATAAAAGATGTATTACAAACAAAATGTAATCTGATTACTAATTACTGACTACGATTACTTTAAGTAACCAGTAATCACGAAGTAACAACTTCAAGTAACAACATGTAATCGTAACTACGTGTAGTTTGATTACTTTTACGATTATTTTATGTAGTTAGTAATCGTGATTACTGATTACTAGAAGTAATCGTAGTTAGTAATCAGTAATCAGATTACATTTTGACCAAAACTGATTACAAAAATGTGCTGGACACTGCACAGACTCACTACATGTTTCAGATGTACGGTACTTACAATGCTCAGTTTCAATATATTTTAATATTTCAACTGGCGCCATTTCAGTAAAATTTCAAAGGAAATCATTTACAAAGTGCAGCAGAAACTCGAGGATGGAAAGAATTTCATAAACCTAGCCGATTTACGTGACGAGTAGTAGTAGAAAGTAAGTTAGAGCACGCAGCGACTTTTTAAATAAAATATTGAATAATACTGTTATTTGAATTGGGCTACGATAAAATAATGTACCTATGTAAAGATGAGTCAAACAAAAACGATTATTTTGTAAAGAGTCCTTTAAGAAAATATGTTAAATTTAAACGTTTTTAGATAAAAAAGCCCAACATTGTTTTTGTTCCATCGAAATGAAAAATGAATAGAAAAATAAATTTCGTGCGTTCTGACGTCGGGAAGTAGGAAGTGTAGATCTTTTTATTATCTACAACTTTACCATGCAACTTTTTTCCAGAGGCCGTGTAGTTTTGAGGGGAAATCGAAATTAACCGTTATTCACCCTTAAAACCTCCCCCGTTTCAGTTTGGCTTTTTAGTTTTGTTAATTAGGATTTTTTTTTGTAGTAGTAGTTTAAGTACGTTAAGAAATTGCAGGCAGAATATTTCTTTCTGCTATAAGAAACTTAAATCAAATTAATAAGATACATACACATTTACTTAAAGTGTTTTCCGATTTTAAAGAAATAATTTAAGAAAATTAAATTTCTGATTGGTTTGGTAAGATTTCATTTTTTTTTTGGAGCTATACTTAATATTACACAGTTTAATAAAGAAAAATTTTTTACAATGAAAGAACATGTACATTTAAGCAAAATAATAAGACTTTTATGATTTTCGTTCGTCCTGATTTTTTTCTACACTATTTTACTTAAAAAACTTAATTTTCTTTGCAGACAAGAATAGGCGGGTCAAAGACACGTTAAAGTCGTTAAAAAAATAAAAATAATAATTAACAAAAAATATAACACGAATAATTATTATATCTTTGTTTATCTAACATATCATGCAAGTAGCAGTGAAGCGAATAGATATGTAAAAATCAATACACGAAAAAAAAAGACAACGTCGCTCTATTTACAATTTATATTTGATTATAATATTTATTGTGTACACTGTACCCATTTTTCAATCAATTCTTGTATGGATACTTATGTGCTAAAAATTTAATGCAGTTTTTAAATATTCACATATTTATATTAACATTAGATGTGTACATATTTTTGCACTGGACTGTACACGAGGTATAGTTACTGTAGCTGCTTTGTAACAGGTAACAGAGTGATAAATTTAGTTAATAGTGACGATCATATTCCATGCTGAATTCACAAATGAATACGGTTAAGCTGCTCATATTATAGAACAAAGCCAAAAAACTAAAATTTTATTACTATAGCTTGAGATAGTATTTTAAATAATGTTAACTAAGTATGTATACCATATTAGGTATATGTCGAGAAGGATTTTGAACAAACTTGGAGAGAAAATGAGCTTGGTAATTTTTGACGAATATGTTTTTTACAACTTATTTATTGTTATTTGTACATATCTGAAATGGACTAATAAACTCCTTTCATTCGATTTCAAATTCGTCATTATTGAAGAAAAATAATATAAGAAAGGGCATCGACAGGGCGCCATACAAAATGTAACGTCTTAGATGCAGGGGTCAATAATTTATTTGAAATGAACATTGAACCATACATACATACATACATACATACATACATACATACATACATACATACATACATACATACATACATACATACATACCAGTCAAAATTATAATCTTTTTTTTCCTCGTTGACGGGTTATAAAAATAAATATATGTATATAAAAATCCAAAAGTCACTAGATGGGCAACACACGAAATAAACAAAATATTGAAATGAATATTTGGTGAAAAATATGTAAAGGTATATTGTAAATGTCAAAGTGTAATATAATAACAGCACCAAAAAATATTAATGGATGAAAATAATACTTTTCAGAGTATTTTGTTATACAAAGGCCGCCCAAACAACCTGCAAAATAGACTTTTACAGTGAGCGAAAAATGTTTTATTGGATTCCTACCGGCATAGGAGTTTAATAGCGGCAACGAAATAATATCAGAGGAGAGAATCTATATTTTCAAACATTTGTATGGTTTTCATATCGATGTGTATATTTTAACTTTTAACATTGGTCCGAGTTCTAATAAAGTGAAATACGGAGTATACATTTTAGTATACCGTCACAGAAAGAATGAATTTTCGAATGTATTAAATTTTTATATAACTAAAAAAAACAAAAACTAAATTGTGTGTGTAATAATGGCGTAAAACTACATTACTGTAAAATTTCATCCATATGTAATCCTAAATACGCGTTTTTACTTACAATTGAAAAAAAACTGCAAATTCAAGGGTCACAAGTTTTATTTGCATATCTAAAAATATTATATTAACTTTCCGGTGCTAAAGCGTTGTCTGATGTGTCTGGTGATTACTTGATCTAAAATAATTAATGTAAAGTAAAATTTCTTAAGCTGCCCATTATAAAACGAACACGTTTCATTAATTTCACTGCTACTGTAATATTAAATTACTGGCCCAATTGATTTACATACAGATCAGATAAAACGTTCAAATGTTCAATTAAGATCCGTAAAAATATTCCTTTATATTTGTACATGTACACTAAATTGAAACGAGCCATAAAATGTGGAGCAATTAATCATCTCGTATAATTAATGTACCGAAAAACCATCGATGCTCCTTAACAGTCTATTAATCTATTTCACACGGATTTAAACCGCATATATAAATTAGTTACTTGATTTTTTACTCGTACACCTTTAAATAACAATTGTCACGGACAATTCACGGAAATTTAACAAATATAAAAATCAGAAAAAGTAATAGAATAGTTTTTACTTTCCTAAAACAAAGACAAAGATTAAACTCTCGAATTCAATAGATAATACTCATTTCATTAAGGTTTATTATAAGTAATAGGTACAATGGATTCATTCTCAGTAATAAATTAATGGTATAACAAATTATGTGACTAAATTTTTGCTTTACGAAAAATATAATCAATTTTTAAATATAGTGGAGAAATTGAGAATTCGTTTGTCACATACACAGGTAAATTACTTTGTGTAAAATTTTTAATCCATATCAAAGCGACTTTTATATTTCTATTGAAGAGTAATTAAAGTTGAGAAAATAATTAAGGCGGTGGAATCGTGAAAAACGAGATAGCTGCTTTCAAAGTATGTAGACATTATTGAATAAAGTTACTTCTTATTTTTACAAACGAACGCGAGAGCTTTGCGAACGGATAGCTTTGATTTTCTGCTTCGAAAATTCTGAAAAACACTTTCATGAACATTTCACAATAAATTATATTCAAAAGTTTAAGGAGCCGTATTATAAAGTTAGCGAATCGTAGTTGCACCAGTGTTCCACGATTATGAATATTATATATGATAACGGCAACTATTCAGACAATTCTGAACAGAGTTTGACCAGTACAACTGTAACGATACGCCGGCAGCCGTGATACTAAGTATATATGTAAGTGTAGTCATTAAAACTTGCAGATCGAAGAAAATTTACATGTAAAAGCGAAATTCATCGCAATGAGGCTTTTGTCTAGATTTTGTCCATGACTCGAAATTCATCGTAATGAGGATTTTGTCTAGATTTTGTCCATGACTCGAAATTCATCGCAATGAGGCTTTTGTCTAGATTTTGTCCATGACTCGAAATTCATCGCAATGAGGCTTTTGTCTAGATTTTGTCCATGACTCGAAATTCATCGCAATGAGGCTTTTGTCTAGATTTTGTCCATGACTCGAAATTCATCGCAATGAGGCTTTTGTCTAGATTTTGTCCATGACTCGAAATTCATCGCAATGAGGCTTTTGTCTAGATTTTGTCCATGACTCGAAAT
>DVXP01002531.1:0-12592 GCA_018235645.1 Junonia grisea | reverse complement strand
GAATAATAATACAACCACTGTTCATTATACATGTCTCTATTCCAGTTCTCCATACAATATTCTATCCCTATATCGCTGTGTCCTCTGTCTTGACATCAACAACCGTCACTAGGCAACCACACAATCGTGTATACCAAATAGTTCCGCTAACAGTACATAATATGTCCTCCCCATCTGAGTGTAAAATACTTTTTAGTATGATCCAGAAATGTGTTATTTTTTAACATTTATATTTTATTTTTTACAGTATTTATTAGGAAAAACAAAATTTCAAAGACCAAACCATGTGCAGGAACTAGCTGTGTATTAATTATGTCGTTCTACTTTGATATCTAATACATAACTCGTAATTACTATCTTAAAATGTGTTATCTATAATAAAATCTACTAGGGTTGTCGAATTAATGGAATATTACCTAAAGTACTCGGTATTAAATAAAAAGCTAACTTTATCAATTTTTGTTACGTAGTCAGTTAGGCACTTCACTTTATAATACAGATAATAATAATAATATAGAAATATAATAGGTACCTATGTATTTTTAGTTTTATTAATACCTTTAAATATCGTATTAACATTTTTCCAATAAAAATATCAAGAATAAAATTTGAATAAAAAATATCTATATTTCTTTCAGAAACTATTCTATAAAACTACATTAGTGACAACCCTAAAAGGCGCCTAGCAACCGGTTACTGTTAACAATTACGCTCGTTTGTATTACTCGCGCGAATCACTCGCCCCTCCACTCGCGAGCTAAACGCACTTCAATTTTACCCCTTTCTCCCGCTGACAGCTCCATTCCGCGTCAATCGAAAACCAACCATGCGTGAACGAGCTTGAGTTTATATTCCAATAAACTAAATTTCATGTTCTTTATAACACTTTTGTAACAACCACCACAAGCTGATATCAACCGTATTCCAATCGAATAAAATACAAAATCCGATAAATTTAATTTCACGAACAGCGATACGTTTTAGCTCAGAAACGTAATGACGTAAGTGTCTTAGGAAATTTAATGAATTTGAGTTTTACGTTAAGGGAATAGAGTTGGTATTTGAGGGTGGATTTCAAACAATGATGGCCGCGTATTTTGGAAAATTGAACAAAAGCAATGCGATTGTTGTAAGCCTTTATGTTTCGAGTTGAATATTAACAATTGGAATTTTCTTTTATGTTACTTTAAAGGGGTGAATTATTGCTGTTGTGATTAAAAGTTTGTGAACAATTCTTTGGCGTTGGAAATTATTACTTCCTAATATTGTCTGCGGCATCTGAGGGCGTCTATTATAACGAAAAAAATTATGAATGAGAATTGTATTCTTATAGCCAATATAATTGTAACAATGAGGTTTTGTAATAAAAATGTGTAATTAATCAAATTGCATAAATTAATACACTGTATTTGTTCCATTGTTCTTCTCGTGTTAATGTATGGAGATTAATTCCATTATACCTTTTTTTATATTTCATTTCAGAAAAAAAAACAACTTCTATAGAGAATTTCCCGTCAGGTCGTCGTCATAATCCAAATCGGTATCTTTACTCGTACAAAAAAGTTATCAAATTGAGTCGTGTGAAGACAAAGACAAAGGTTCAACAAAAACTAATTCAATCATATCCATAATACAATTTCAATACCCGAAAACCAAAGAAACAGAAACACGAAAACGTCGACCGATCATTAATATGGCCCACGATACCAAACCTGTTCACCACCATTTATCATTTTAAGCACTGTACATAACAATCAGGCTAAGCCACGAAATCCACGGGATTATGAACCTTATGTAATTAATCATAAAGTCCAAAACATATGCCCAGTGGCTACTTGGTACCCAGCTACGTTGAATCCTATTGCTCAAGTCATAAAGGTGGTTTCTGTAAAGCATATAGCAAGGGAACAGTAGCGGGTGAATAAATCACCTAGATGGGTCCAAATATAGGTGATTTTCTACCGAGCTCGGTTATAATTACCGAATTGTGTTCTGGAGAATATATTGATTCTGTATGCATGGATATAGTAACATTAAACCATGGTATATTACGGACGACTTCGGATTAAATTGCAGAACCCGCATCCTCCCGAGGAATTGGTTTTCGAAAAACCAGTTCTTGAAGTCTGAAGAGGGCCAAATTACAAGTCTTTAGGTTTTATAGTTCCGGAGATTTTATGACAAATAACTGAAATAATTAATGTACATATATTTTTTTAAGATAAAAATATAAAGACTATATTTAAAGTAACAATTTATTACACTTGTAGATAATTCATTGTTTGAGTCCTTCTCGTATGTAATGAATATAGTTGTAGATAGGTTAAGCAAAACTTCTATAGCTTAATATATACTTCTAAAGCTTAATTTTTTCATCTTATTTTTACTAACATAAACTCATAAATCGTCCACCCTTCAGCAAAATCTTCTATCTCCACCTGCCTATCTAAGCTATTTTCTTGACATGCATATTACCCAGTTGACTGGTTAATACAAAATCCGCATCTTCGCAAAGAATATATTATTTTACGATACGAAAATAAAAATATAACATCAAAACTCTGCCAAGAACTCAGGAGTTGGGAAAAAAGGGTCGAGCATTTTACGACAGATGAATAATGTATGAAGCTCATAGCCGCTTGATACACACTATAAAATGTGACGATAGGGGTAGACAATATTGCGCTGGAGTTAATTAGATTGGGTATTCCGTTTTGGGATTTAAAATTGATTTAGAAATATTAAAAAATCTGATAAGAACTCCCCATTAGATGCCAGCAAAAAGTTCTAATGATGGAGTTTTTATGTCCCAGGCTGTTTACGTTATGTTAGATACCAAAACGAAATTTCTTTCTGCTGATAAATTTTTTACAAGCTTACCAGTAGGTAGGATATCTTTCTTAAAAGGAGGTAAACCTAAATGTTTTTGTTCAGACTCTGTACGAATGTACAATGATTCTGTAGGTATAGTTCATTTAATTTTATTTTATTATATTGTTGTTAGAGGTCATTTGTGTTTTTTTTATTGCTTCGTGTTTACATGATAATTTTTCGGTGTCAAAAAATTGATATTGAAGACAAAAAAATACATATTAATTTACCTTAAATGGTAGTTGATGTAATTACTTGATAAGTTCTTTAATCTTAATCAAATGTATGATTCATAAGAAATAATAAATATAATCAAATTACATTTTAATTTGCATTTTGAAATATCTGGTATATTGGCACTTCCAATAAAATTGTTTGACGAGGGTTTTCCTAAAATAAGTTAATTTAAACATGATTTTTGGTGATATCAATACCTACGTCAAAGCCTTTAATTTGCTTTTGTGATTCTGGTAAAATTGAATTCTAATTTAGGCAGTTGCTTAACCAAAAGTTTTCAGTAGATAAATTGACTAAAATCTATTAAAATGATTTTATGTAACAAACAAAGGAGAACTATGATTTTAGTATTCATTATCTTTTTATAGTACATATTAATTAATAATAACATTTGACAAAATGAAATCTAAAATAGTCTTACCTATTGAAATAAAATTATTTTTTAAAAGGCAAGTTCTTGGATATTCTTTATCTCTTACTAAATTGTGATTGTGTGGTCTACAAATGTGTACAATACATAAATTGTATGTTTCCAGATAAAGAGGCCACGATAACCTTAATCGTGATAATTAAATAAGACCACCAAAATTGTAAGAACAGTCGTTTCTTTCATTGGAATCGAGTGAAATAAAAAACAACATCAACTTTAAATCAAACTCATTTATTTATTTTCCCATTAACACATAAATAACAAAGTACAACGACCGATAGAAATCAACACTTTAACAAAACTATTCCAAAAACTTAACCAAAATCACACTCATGGCGTGATCATAAAAACCTTAGGCTATTTTAATCTCGAAACAAGGTCATGGAATACAATTATAAAAAGTACTCATATAAAAAAAATGTACGCAACAATAACATATCTAATATACAATAGCACACGTGTCGCTAAAGACTCGACAGAACAAAGCAAGTTTAAAATTGCTAATGAGCAGTTGCCTAAACTTGGCACAGAGCTAACGACGGTTGAATACTGATTACGACAAATATTGGCCATACAAATGAGTTGAAAAGCCGGCCGAGTGGTAATGGTTACCGAGCTGGTATCATTTTCATAACAAATGAATAACTACATGATTTAGTAGGTTCATCGTATTGTGCACTTGTACCAACAGCCAACGTTGGCTACATATCATAGATGAATAAATAGGTAAATAGCAGAGTATGAGGCAATCTAATGCATAATGGAGTTGGCTTATTAAAATTTAATGTTTCATACCTTGCGCTGGATTATAACTGCTTCGTTTTATTGTTACTTTAGGATTATGCGATCTTATTGTTAGGTTTTGTATATCTAACGCATACAAAAGTTTTTCTTACTTATATCTACGAACATTGGTGCAATTTTTTCAAGAACTCTTTGCACTAGATTGACATTTTTTCTGGCAGTAAACCAGTTTTTTGTTCGTAAACCACAATTTACTTTTTCAGTCAGCTAGTAACTGTACGCTACTAAAATTAAACAATACGCAAACGTGACTAGAAGTTAACAGAAAAAACACGTTAGTCACCCGTATTATTTTGATGGCGTTCTATTCATTAATTTTATTGGTCCATTAGAATATTTCAATTAATTCCGAACAACAATGAGTAGCTGTAAAGAGGTTAATTATTTCACTAATCGTCATTTTATGCAAAGTGGCCATTCATCTAACAATACTTGAACCTTATTTGGATAGTGCTAAATTGAATATTGACGATGAGTTTGCGGAAGTTTCTTATTTGAGATAAGGTTTTTTAATCGACTTACCGATAATTAGGAGTTAGAAATTTGTTCCGACGTTACGGTACAAGCCGGTGACAGTTGGATTAGTTGGAAAACAGGTTGGGACATGTCTGGACACGAGAGCTTGCGGGATCGAAGTTACTAGTTTAACTGGTTAGGGTTTCTTTTTTATGGATCTTTGAGAAACTACTCAATACTCATCTTGGAAATTGTTACTTTTTTTTTTGTAATGGCACTTTGGAAGAATAAAGACTTATCTAGAAAGAATAGCATTGTTAAGGTGCATTAAGGATTAGACGACGTTTATAAATTTTACAATGTTAATATATTTTTTAGTTTCATTTAAAACAATATCGATAATTTCTTTTATCTTATCGTCATTGCAAACACCTTTATCTAATTTGCATATATGTTTCACCGATAAAAAAAAATTGCTTTTTTAGGAAATATCGATAAGAATGTTTTCCTAAGTTCATTTTCGTGGTGTTTAATTTTCTATGGTCACGACCGTGATCGTATCAGATTTAGTGATCATGAGTCACGGTTTCAAGGCCAGAGTGCCGGCCGGCTCAGCTTAGCAACTGCCTTTCTTTTTGTTTTTATAAGTACTGTTTTTTGTGATCCGTTCCGCGGATTGGTCAAGTTACGCAAGCACTGATAGTGGAGATGATTTTGAACACGATTGTGTACTTCTGTGATTAGATATGATTTTTGAGGCTTAATAAATATATACCTTTAGGTTTTGTTTTAATTTGAATTTGTGCTTATTTTTTATTTTATCTTTAAAGCCTTTTTTTGTTTCTATTTCTATTCTTTGGTAACTTTTCTGCTTACTTTTTCTCTTTATTTTAAATTTCATCACTATACCGAATTAATTACCTCTTCTTGTCTGTTTTAATTCTTTAGAACTATTTTCCTTTCTTGTTTATTAAATTTAAATATAAAAAAGCGGTAATCTACCAATTCTCATAAGAAACTGAACTTGTAACTTTATCACGGAACATAAGTACAAATTTCATCAGACTACTTTTTGTTCACTTCACTTCCATAAATATTTACTTACGTTTGGTCCATTATTACTTATAATTAATAAAACAACCCTTTACTTACAAAATAAAATAACTTATCAATTTTTACAACTCTAAAAAATAATGAAAAAATAACGGTCATTAACCGTTCCATAAATCTTAGAAAGTTCCAGTAGGCTGATGTAACATCGGAACTGCAACAACAATACTTAACTTCTATTCGTTTTTTAACGTTATCTGCAACCATCAGATATCGGTTGCTAGGCGCAATATTTCCCAAGCCTCGGCTAAAACAAAAGCCATTGTTCAACGGATCGAATATTTTGAAACAATCGTCCGTGCTACTTGACAGTTACAAGTTTCCTTTGAAAATTATTTTTAGCTACCTAATTTTTTTTTCTAACTAAAACCACTTTTGACAAAACCTTCCTAATTTATTGCACTTAACTTTTTTGTTACATTAAATTTTGTTACAATTTATTTGTGTAGTTTTACTTAGTATTAAAACATCGGATCAACAAATATCTACAAAGAACACGTCAGCAGTCGGCTAGCCAATCTGACGCCCGTACGATAACACTTAGCTTATCTCTATACAATTACTTATATCATAATCTTAAAATAAAACACTTATCATTTACAATGATTTCTTAAGCTAAGATAGCATCGAACAAAGAACCGACTTAAAACTACTTATAACTAAGTACATTAGGTCTTACAAGCTAATGAACTTTTACGTTTACGAAACTCATAATTTTCGGTAAATTATGTTTCTACATCACGCACGGTTTTGTTCTCAACACTTGTATTTGATTCTCGAATAGTTTCGAATCGTACCGAACTCGCGTTCCACCGGTGGAACTAGAACAAAGAAGCCGGCCGGCGTTCTGTTGGGAGCCGGTACAGAGCGGCGCGCGGACGTGCGACACGGCTCGCGGACGATTGCGACTGGCGCGCGGTGCCCCCGCGCTCGCCCGCGGAGAGACCCCTCGCACCCCCGCCCTCGACCTTCTATATATACCGCGAACGCTTCCCGGCATCGTCAGTCCGTCACACAGAGCGACAGGGTCGGGTGGGTCGAACAGTGAGCCGAGGGCGAGAGACGAAGCCCTAAGGTTACGAGATCAGATCTGATGCGGTCGTGTTAACTTCGGACGTTTTCAACTTCCAATCGATCTCTTCACGATAACTAGTCGCCGGTCGTGAAGCCGGTTGTTCAGTGCGCATTTGCAGTACAAAAGAGACTTGTGATATTTTTCTAGTTTTTAAGTTCCGGAACGGAACGCTTTAATTTTTTCGTAATAAAAAGTGTACAATATAAGTAAAAATTTGGAAAACATGGAAATCCTGCCGGTTACGAGTCAGTTTAGCGTCGGATTCAGTAGTGAAAAAGGTGAGTCTACTTTCTATTCTGTGAGATGGTGAGCGGTGAGGGAACCCGTCGACTTTCTAACCGGCCGTCAGCTGTGTTGCTATGCGGCGCGCGCACCGCGGCCGCGCGGCTGACAGCGGGTGACGAAATACTGCTTCGCGATTATTTAACGAATCGAACACACTCAACTCGATCCGTACTATCACGTCTTACTGTGAAATGTGAGATGAGCTTTGCTAACCGGCCGGCAAAGAGGCCGAGGCTCAAACGTCACGGTCAGCTGACACAACAGCTGTTAGTTGACGCGCTCCTTCACCCTCTAATGGTTTTGAGATTAAATTGTATCGAATTATTTAATCTTCTAGGCTTTCTTTTAACGTGATTTTGTTTAGACTATCCGATTTCATCAGCCCAACTTAACGATTAGTAAATTAGAACCAGTGACATTGAAACTTCAACTTTAGTGTTGTGTTGTAACAAATCGATAACGATTTTTTTCTTTTTATTTTAGCATGGAATGGGCCGACATGGCGGGAAGCACCGATGCCGGTGCCGACGGAAGCGGCGCTGGCTCAAAGGCTCGAAAGGGAACTTAGGGCCGCTAAGGGAGCCAGCGAGCTAGCGACCGCGGAAGTTCTAGTACCGGCTGAACTCCTCTCAAGGGCGTCGAGGCAAACTCTGGCCCTGGCTGAAGGAGAGCCTTGTGGGTCCCGCGGGGCGGCGGTCATCGTCGACGTCGCGGGGCGCCGCCTGGCCGCCTTCAAGATAGACCCGAACACGCTAACCACGCACGAAATACATCTGCATCTAGAACACGATGCCACGAACTGGACCAGCCTGCTGCCGCAATTCTTAAAGTGAGTTTACTAAACTATTATAATTTAGACTTTTCATTTCTTTCAATCAACTCAATTTTTTATAACAAATTATGAAATTATGAAATTTTCAATCTTTTACTGAAAACATAGTTGTGTATGCAGATTACTAATGAATTATTTCTTTACAGAAACCTAACGAGAGGCGGCACCATCATCATCAGCCCCCAGTTCACGATAGAAAAGAAAAAACTTTTCCGGAGCCAGGCCGAGTGAACCGCCTGTGATAGCGCGTGATGCGAGCGAGCCGACTGATTGCCCTCCTCGATATCTACGTATCGTTATTTTAACAAATATCAATATTATTATATGTATATTAATTATATTTTTAATAAGAAGAAAAAAAAGCACAGCGTGATATGTAATGTATAGTTGTAGATTAAGCGCGCAGGGAGCGCATTAGTCCAGCGGCCGGCCGCGTCCTCGGCACCGGGCGATAGTGATGTGAAATGCGCTTTGTATCGACAAAGCGTCGATCTTCTATCGATGGTCGCCGGTTCCGAGGGCGCGGACGGACGCGCGTGCGACGGCGCGCGGCCGAGCGTCGATCTCTACCCTCCCCCCGACCCATCTCCCACGTCCCCCGGCCCCCTCGCCCTCCTCGCCCACCGCAGCGCTCGGCCCGCGCGTCTCCGTACTTATGTTAATCATTGTTCGTATTTTATTATCGGATGTTTTGATGATTGTGTCTTGCTGGTTGGTCGCGTGAGTGGCGCGGCGGCGTTAGGTGCGCACCATGATCTCAGTCGCCGCCGCGCGTGTGATAATGATACCCTGATCGATTTAGTGTTATGTATTATTTTTTGTTTCGAGTTCGATTCTATTCTGAAGTTGTGTAGAGTTCGTATATTACATGTATCGTAATCGTATTTATTAGAGGCGATCTCCGAGGAGATCAGATATGTGTACGTTTTTTGTAATTGTACTAGTTCATACATTTGTTTGTGATACTACTTTTGTAATGTATAAAATTTAAATGAGAAAAATATACTTTAATGATGATGTAAGCGAGCACGCATGCAGATTATAATGTTGAGAGATGTATCATAGCCGCGAGAGCGGAGCAATAAGAGGGGGGGCGCGAGTTCCGCGCTGAATATACTACAAAGATCTCAGGTTATATTATTATAGTTATAACAAGTATTAAGTTATTTAAGTTAATATAAAGATTGTACTTTTTGTAAGATTGTTTTCTATCGCGGTAACGCGTTTCTATAGTCCAGTGGGTGATGAGAGAAATTTTGTACTAACGGTACCTATAGTTGACGAGATGTCATCGAAACGATGTCGGATGCATTTTCTTCATCCAGTGTAATATAAATGTATATCAATAGACACAGTTTTTAAACGAAATCTAAATGTTTGTAGGGTCCAGTGTTCTAAAACGCACAATATCATAGTACTAGATTCACTTTCATCGATTAAAAAAAAAGATTTTAAAAATGCTATAAAAAAATTACTTCTTGAAATGTCGACATATACAAAACTAACAATAATAATAAATGTATCAATTGTTTATAATTGATATTTATTTCATAGACAGTAAAAGAGGATGTAGAAATTATTAAAAAATACATAGTTTCAATAATGGAAAAAACTTGTTTTTGTTTACTCCTTCCTTACCTGATTATTATTCGACTAGCGCAGTCGCATATGGAATGAAGAAAAACGTTTATAAAAAATTCCATATATTAACATAAAATCGAGTTAGATGAAAACAATCTTGGGCATGGAAACGATAGATTTGTCGGACCGGTGTGGCCGGTCGCGATACCAGTTTGGAGCCCACTTGCAACCGGTTTGATGCTCAGCCGAATCTCATCCTTGTTTGCTGAAGGAGCACAATACCAGAAGTTGATGACGTCATCTTACAGTGACACTTATCAATCTATTCAAACACACCCAAAATTTTGATCAACTTCATAAGATATTGACATTACTTTGCCAGTCACTGTTTTTCATGTCTGATACAAATCATTTTATTACTTATCTATTTCCACTTAGTAATAGACATAAAGCTTTGCATGGGCAGAATAAATATAGATAAACTTATAGCAGATGGTACCACTCTATCGGATCTTGAGCCTAAAATCTACTTTGAAAATCAATATTTAACTATAGTTATGATGAAACATATAGTATCAATTAGTATATTTCATTTATTATTATAGGTACTAAAGTCCTATAAAAAAAACTATGACAAAATATATGTAGCTTCTATCTAACAATTCACCTAATGACCGAATTATGTATACCATTGCACGGTAGAATTTAATCAATTCAGATAAAGGAGAGGCCATTTCATGCCAGTGGGGTCGCTAGCACCCCCGAAACTTTCTCTTATAAATAACGAAGAACAGGATGTGCGCTTGAGATCCTAATTCAGAAAGTTTCGCGCTAAGTCGACTGAAAATCTACATTCAACAAACTTCAACCTATTCAACGACATTTGTTCTTTGATTGTTCAATAGATGGGTATCTATAAATTGTAGTCACTTAATTGAAATTTAATTTGTCAGTCCCTTGACGATTCTTTCATTTTCAAAAATTATATACCTACTTTCAATAGATTAATAAAAAATTACCTATGTGTCACAAAAATGACTCCTTAAAACACATACGATATGTGTTACAACAACACCTATCATAAGCACATATAGCCACCAAACATACAAAAGCAAATAAAGTAATTAAAAAAAACATACACTTATACATAACCTTGTTATTACAGATATACATGAAGCCCTTTCTATAGGCGAAATTAAATTAAATTCAGTAGGTCATTCCCTTACACAATAGGCAATTTAAGGCAAGGGATACACTTTCTAACCGCGGCTCGAACGAGATGATGATTGCTATCATGATTACGAATAAATACAATGAGTTAATGGATGGGGCACATTGTAGATTTATCAGAGAGTGGTTACAACCACAATTGGGTAGGGAGTGGTTACAACCTCCGTTGTGAAGTGGGAAATTGATGTCACATGTTTTACCTATTAATTAATAAGATAGTCTTTGCTTGTGGTTACTATGTAGATATTATTTTGAAATAATACGAAATTATACTCAAAATATAGTAAATATATTATATATCTGACATACCTTTCAATTGATTCAATATATTTTTTCACTAAAATAAGTGACGGTAATATTTGGTTACGTTATATGACACAAAAAGAAGTTCTGTCTGTTTACCTAATAAGTAATTTACTTTACCTAAATATATACCACGGATGAGATAAATGCAATATCAATTTTATTTTTTGGGTGAAAATCTTAATAAGATTCCAATAAGACACGATTTTGGTACAAAATGTATAAAGGTGAGAAATAAGAACTTACTTGCAAAATAATCAGCGTTTGATGTAATAAAGTCAGCAATGTGCGACCCATAGTGAAATAAACCACATTACAAAATAAAACAATTTAAAATTGCCTAATTTTAACGCATCGAATTTTTTTATCGATACTCAAATTACACGTCACTAGTCTAACGCTTGCAACGGTTTGCGAAAATAAAAATTATTTTCAAGACAATTGTTCGAGTTTTTCTTTATGCTAATTAACGATTTAGGAATAAGAGATAAGGATGATTTATCGTTTTGTTTTGATTTCCTAGACAAAAACGTTTTTGTTGGAAGAAACTTAATATTTAATTTTTAATTGAGTGCCTATTTTTGACGGTTAATATTATGTATAGTTAAATTAAACATGAGCTCATTAAGTGCGAAACTAGCCTTCAAGATTAGAGGAAGGTTATTTAAGCACTTAGGCATATTGCCCATAGCAACGACGACGAACCAGATTAAGTTGAATTTTAGTCCCGCGACTAAAATAATTCAAGCTTAAAAAAATACTTCCTTATTTGGCGATGTTCAAGTCACATTGTTTTTATTCTAAAACATTGTGTTATGTTTTAATCATCTAGTCAAATGTTTTAAAAGTCGCAAAGGGCGCTGCTTCATTCTAAAAAGTTGCCCTAGTCGCTCTTCCTGTCAAATGTTCCTGTATTAATGTCAAAATTTGGGCTATTCCTTCAAACCCTTTACAAAGTAATACTTTGAAAACATTACATTGAAGCTTATAAATTAAAAATTTATTTTATGGTACATAATTTTTTTTAAATTCACAATTATTATTTGCGAAATATTTTGACTAAACGTTATTTAATTTTGACACTAGGTTATTTTTACCCAATTACGGCGAAACAACAAGTGTAAATTTGGAAAATTTATTAAACCCCCGACATCGTATTCAACACGACATGAAGACCTTAAACTCTTCGGAGGTATTTTTTTTAATTATATCTAATAATACACACACAGACACACACACGCATGCATATACATAATTTTTCGAGTTACTCTCAATAAGCCCTTTTATGTGATACCCATATTGTCGAAATGCATCAAAATAACTATTCCGCCATCTGGGATAGTCCGCCATCTTAGATTTAGAATGACGTCATATTACT
>DVXP01002530.1:0-12593 GCA_018235645.1 Junonia grisea | reverse complement strand
GGGGGGGTAAGGAACAACGGTACGGTGCGTTACGTGTGGGGGGGGGGGGTCTAAAATATTCAAAAATTGCGTTACGTAATACTTGAACGACCCCTAAGGTGTAAGCAATTAAGTTTTAGTTATGGAAGTTTCTCACTTATCCAGGTCGCACTTAACGAATTTTTATTTTACTGTAAAAATGAAAGTTTGAATGCTTGTTGCTCTCCCACGAACGATTTGGCTGACAATTGAAATGGTAATGGGTTATTCCGAAAAAATCATAGTTCCCTCGAGAATTACCTACACATCATCAAATTTGCGTAGCAGTTAGTAAAGAAAATAAAAGACTGTAAAAAAGCTTAGAATTAGTATGTATCAGACAAATGTTGTTTCCACGAATTTGAACAAATTAACCTAGTTAACAGCTTAGAAAAAATCATTAGAAGATATTACGAGGTTAAAAAGCAATAATTAAATAGTACCACTGTTTATTAAAATGTATTTAGAAAAAAGTACTAGGTACCTACCTAGTCGTTTTTTGCCGTCAAAATAATTATAAAGCAACAGATTTTTAAAATAAATACGGAAAACACACAATTTTAAAGTTTCTTCATTTTAATCACATTTTAGTAAACAACGAGCGGACCAGATACATTTTCTACTGAACCAACGTACCATAAAGTCACTCAAATTGGACTCGTCGTCTAAATTGGCCCAGCCGCTTACATAGGAGTTACATGACAAATATCCGTACCGAAAAATTTTATATATCATTTTTTCGCAGAGCGATTGCGATCTAACCTCTGCACCCCAGCAGGCAAGCCAGTAAACATTTAGACCAGAAAATTTACATACAATGAGTAACGATCAGGTGATTGTGATAACAACAGGGACCGACAGCTTCACGTGCTCTCCGAGGCACTAACACCAAGACCTATGAACAAATGTTTATACAAATACAAACAACTACCCCGAGCGTGAATCAAACCCGAGGTCGACGGTATTAAAGGCACATTTTAGTGACATAGACACGGACACGGAAGGATATCGAAAAAATTACTATATATTGAAAAAAATATTATTTACGAGCTGTCAAATCTAGATAGACGTATTTAGATTACGACGAAATACCTATTATTTGAATTCGCTTCCTTGGTTTGAAACAAGGAAGTAAAAACGTACTCGTAACTTTCAACATCGGCTTAGCGCCAATACATTGCTTTATCACGAAAACGTGCTTGTAAATATTATCATGTGATAAAAATACGTGGATTATAACGAAGCATCCAAATATAAACTCTGTTATTTATACCGCGCCAATATTAGCTCTCGGTGATCGAATCGTAGTAAACACCGGACTATTGTAAAAATACACACGAACGGAGCAAATAGTGCGTATGCAAATGCGACAGTCTGTTAAAAGTTAAAAGGCATGCAAAATGCATACTAAAAAAAGTGCCAATCTGTGTTAATGTCATTTTGTTTATTATTTTTACTAATTATCCACCGCGTCATTTCGTTAGTATTATTGCTATAGGAGTATTATTACTATTACTTTAATAGCGTAAAACTTTCAAATAGCTTATTATATTTATTTTATTACTTTCACAGCAAGTACGATATGAATTGACACTTACAATATTAAAATACATTTTCTCATCAGAATCTTATAAGAAGTTTTGATAGTTATTTATCATTTATTCCGAAAAGGAAAAATAATCTCCACCTAAACTTTCATTTTACAAATTCAAGTGTCAAGTATTAAGAATAAATGATGTGTAAAAAGCTATTTAAATTTGAAACAAATATTAAGAAAAGTTTTTTTTTGTTTTTCCACATTTTATCCATCTTTTACTACATTAAATTGATATTCAGAATTCTTGATTCAACACGGTCCACGGATATACGCAAATCAGCTGAAAATCAGCAGAGGGATAAAAACCCTCATAGCCTGAACTGTCTCCTTTTGGCGGCACACAAGACTTACCGCTATTAATTATTTTTATTTTCTGTAATTTATTTTTTTTCTGTATTTTGTATCTTTTTTATACATGATTGTTTTTTCTGTATTTATGTCTGTGTGTACGTCAATAAATGTTTTTTCTTTCTTCTTCTTTCTTCAAATAAATAAATGAGGGAACTCCAAATAGGAGCTTCTACTGTTATAAAAAAAATAGAAAAACATACATTTATCCTTTTCTTGCAACTGAAGTCTTAGATGTAGATACACAAACATCTCACAATGCATCGGACATAACTAGTCGCAAAATGTAAATTGCAAACATGTGTAAAATGAACGTGATTATAATAAATAAATAAGATGATAAATGTTTCAAAACCAATATACCATTCATTAGTAGTTATCCATACTATTATAAATAGATTTGTATGTATGTAGGTATTGAATACACTAAAAAAGCTGTGCAACGATTTAGGAAAATCTTCTATCATAGGAATACTACATTGTAACAGATTACTAAACTTAAGGGTATATACATCTTTAGAACTTTAATATATTCTGTACAAAGCCAGAGTAGAGCACATTTTTTTAATACAAAAGTTGAAAACTTCTGTATACATAATTATGTATTATGGCAATTGTTACTCGACTGATTAATATCAACCCTTAACTTAAATGTTGATTGCTTTTGTTTGTTTAGGATACATCCATTATGGAGTAGAGATCAGATAAGAATGGATTATCGAAAATACAACCCTCATAGATAAAATCAAGGTTTTAAGTTTTTTGTATATAAAAAATAAATTTATGAAAGAATAGCTGAGGAAAAAATATAATATAAAGTTTTAAGTGTTGGTTTAATGTACCACTGTAAAATTGTAAAAACCATAAGATTACAAATTGCGAGATTCGTAATTTTTGATATATACAAAAGTTAGGTTAGCTTTGGTTATAAATTACTTATTATTATTGGAATCAAGGTTGAGTTAAAACTTATTTAATAATAAAAATTTACACCTAATCTTACCCAACATATATAACTTAGATCGTAATTTGTCGAAAAAACCAGTGTTAAATTAAATTCTATTTTTATGAATTTCAATATTTCAACAATTTTAAATCTCACAAGATAGATTGTAATCAAACAGTGTTTACAATTTTACAGTCACATATACAAATGTTAACACATTTACTTTTTTTTATTTTACGTCGCTAACACAAAAACATTGTCTGAAAACATTTGCTTAATAACTTTAAAATGAGTCTTCACAAATTATTATTTTGAAGATATAGGAAAAAAATTTCTGTTTATTACATTTTCGGGTCTAAACTTTATTCTAAATTGATTTAAGATGGACAATGCAATTGTTATTAAATCTATATAATATTGTGATAAAATAAGTTCTTAGTATTTGTAGTAAGTTGTAAAGATGACATAAATAGAACAAATAGGCCTATAACAGTATGTTAATATGAAGGCTGCAATGATTTATTTTAAGAGTTGAATATTAAACAACATTTTATGATGCGACAGAGGTTGTATACTTGTGTTTATATTATGTGCATTTTCCTTAAAACTACAGCCTTGATTTAGTTGATTACTTCCAAATGGATGATTTTAATTAGATCTTTGCATTAATATTTCTCATGATGGAATATAATTAGAGGGAATTGCAGTAAACTATACCTGACATAGCTGACCAACTTGTATGTCAAGTCACAACATACAAAGCCACAGTTTGAACTGGTGCAAATTTTTCAGTAATAATTATTAATCATGGATGAAAAATAAATGCATGGTGCACTTTTGGGTTATTATAAAAGCGGCAAACCATGCCAATACTAATGACACCTAATGAAAAGTTATGTAGCATATTATGTGTACTAATACAGTATTCCTTGTTTTCGTGGAATTTTCTAGAATAGCGAGTGTGTGATGAGAAAAAAAGAGAACTCACAGTGTCAAATTTTGGCTGGCCTGGTCTCCGTCCACAGTAACACCCGGTGGAGGTTCCTTCATTAACGACATGAGTTCTTTTTGCAAACGACGCTGTAACAATAAACAATATACTTACCGACTGATAGCATGTTAAAATTAATGAATATAAACATTAATTTCGACAACACAACAATAGAAATCCTGACAAGAAATCTACGGACAAAACTGTCACAACAGTTACGTATAATTAATTTTTACATCAGTCAGGTTTTTTATATCACACTTTATGACAATTTGCACAAGAAATTTTCGTTTATTTTAAATGTAAATTAGTTTCGAAATATACAATTAATAGTTATATTTTTTAATTAACTTTACAAACCTCCGACGGGGACATAGCCGCCATTGTACAAATTTAGACGACTAAAGTTGCCATGCTAGATATAAAATTCAATAGATATTTTCTGTGAAGAAAATGACGTTTATTTAGAATAAATTTAGATAGATAGATAATTGTGGCAGCAAAATTATTTAATAAATATCTCCGTAACAAAGTGAGTCATAGAATTATCTACTATGATACAAAGATACACCGCTTTCAATTTATTTTACGATAGATATGTTTAATGTTTAATAAAATATCTATGCAATAACCCAATTTTAAAACGTAATTCCTTATTTCTAGCCGGCGTTTCAGAAACGTCAATGTCATATAACCGTCAAAATTTTGCAATTAGCGAATAGCGTTAGCGAATGCAAATGTTTGTGATTAAAATAATATTTGTATGTTAATAGATACTAAATATTCGTAAATAGTATGTTATTTAAAAACTCTATTTTCGATACTAAAGTGTAAGTAAGTTTTCAAGTGCGTTCGAAATTGATGTATTTAAGTGTCGGTTATAACAATTGTTATGGGTTCATATTCAAAGAAGAGTTCTGCAGAATGGTTTATAGAACAATTAAATGTGGAGAACGCGAAGCTGCTGGCCTTTGTTCTGGTTCTCGGATTTATCGGCTACCATGGGATATTACATTTACGATATGGTTAGTACACCAACTAAATAAAAAATGAAAATATATGAAAGCATAATACAAGCTTTTAGTGTTATTACTGGATCGAGTCATTTTTAAATAAAACAGAGTTTTTAAAACATACATATAAGCAAGCTTATGTATAGCTTGCTTATATAGATTCCAATTAGAATATTTAAAATTAATCATAGGTTAATTTTAAAGTTTGAGCTAACTAATAAATTAAGAAAACTACACTATAATAGGTATATTGTTTTAAGGTCCTGATTCCTGTACATGGCTATTGTCATCTGGTCGATACAAAGGAGATCATGAGTGGCAGCCATATGGGTGTATGCTGCATAAGTACTCCAAAACGTAAGACTATAAATCAGTTTTTATATTTTACTCTTACAGCTAAATTAGGAATTTAATTACAATATTTGTATACATTTTGGTTGATTGTGTGAAAGAAATTTTTTTTATGAAATATTTAAATTAAATTCCTTTATTACTTTATTTATAATAAGTAGAAAATGATTATATTGTTAAGTATTCTTATCAGGTTAATGAAATTTTCACACTAATGTTTATGAATGTTGTTTTTTTTTTGTAGTAGAATATATGAAGGGTACACGCAAAGAACAGGGATTGTCACAATTTTTATATTTTTAATTTTTTTTGTGATAGTACATCTATATGTATAGGGCTTTTATTTCTAAGGACAGGATTTTTGAAAAACTCATTAGCAATTATCAAAAATATGTTTTAAGTTTACAATCCTCATATAAATGATATCAATTTTGAACTTTCAGTTGCATTTTTCTCAGGATTTACTCTTTTGGACTGTACTTTGCCTGTACCCTTCATATCATTATAGATCTTCTATAAGGATATATTCTACTACAGTTTATATGTTGGAAATTAATTTTCATGTATTTCATTCCCATTAAAATATTACAATGTGATAGGGCCATATTTTATGTTTTTTTTTATTAACATAACACAGCCTGTACATATGTACATATCCCACTGCTGGGCATAGGCCTCTTCTCTTATTAAGGAGAAGGTAGGTTTTTATTACTACCAGATATTCATTTCCTAGTATATGAACATCATAGATTATTATATATTTTACTTTCATCAAAATCTGTTAATTCCTTTTTGAGGGTAAAAGAGTGAATTTTTACTCTTTCATCCTCAAAAATAATCTGTTTATTGTGGATTTATTAATTTTTTAGAGATGCAAGGAGATGTCTACGTTATTTGGCGTTTTGGGGGAAATACAACAGTTTTGCTTTCATAGGTGACTCGAGGCTTGAGCAATTGTATGAGTACTTTATAGGTGAAGAAACTGAATTAATGTATTTATTATAAATATTTTTGAGGTTAGCTAGGTTGTCTAGTTAAAAGAAAATCGCTGTATTTTAAATTTTATTAAAGTGTTTATTTTTTTTTAATATTTTGTTCTAGAAGGAAGTAGAATTCAAAAATTTTAAAAAGTTATTCAATCTTACAATAAAATAAAAGGCATGGCTTATTAAATAAAAATGTATTCATTAAATTTTTTTAAAGTTATTATTGTAAAACAAAATTACATTTCTCACATCAAATTATAACATAAAAAAAATTGTTACATTAATTTATGTTTTTATTAACATTAAATTCCTTATACAATTTATAATACTTTTCATATTCCAGGCGTCCTAAAAACTCGGATAGACATAGATTCGTCGTATTCAACAGTCGACCATCACATGCCCAACTACACATATGTTGACAACAAACTGAAATTATCAGTTACTTTTATATGGAGCGACGACGTGTCTAGAACTATGGTCGATCAGTTTAGGACTTGGTAATTACTGCACCTATTTAATTTGGCTGGTGATCATTTTAAGCAGTGAAGTCATAAAAACTTGACTTGCTTTCTAAAAACCATTAACTTGGAAACAAATAAATAAAAAAAAACTTATGTATTGATATACTACTGAACTAATTGCACTACATAATGAAGCCTATTTTACTTCGCAGGCAGTATTCGGACAGACCACCGTCAGTAATTGTAGCCAGTACGGGTTTACAGCTTATAAAGAACCGAAATACAACAGACCAAGTATTAGAAGAATATAAAAGAAACTTAACCCAATTGGTTCAACCTATTGATTCACTAGCAGGCCGTAAAACTCAAGTCTTGTGGAAGTTACTAGAATCAGTTGATACGTCGAAGCTTAAAAATGATGTTAAGATCAGCAATAGTGATATTGATGCCTATAATAGAGCGGCTATGGAGGTAAGAATTAAGAAATTCTCATTTCTCTGTTTCTCTCGGAAAATTAATTAAAAAAAATTAAACCTCAAATATCAATAAATTATTGAAATTAAAAGTCATTTTGTGAATCACTTCCCTACTCCATATTTGCAGCCCTGAATGGATAGACTTTAAAATCGATTTTCACCTTTCATAATGGGATATCACCCCCAATGTGAAATAACCCTAGCTACGCTACAGTAGTAAAATAACATTACACATATAAAAAAAAATCAACTTACAGATCTTACAACACAGCGCAATAAAGCTATGGAACTCGCCTCGCTTGGCCGCCGCTGCCGCGTCATCAGCTGACGGCCTCTCAATAAGCCCTACAGCTTTGAAGCACTCCGCACAAATATTACTCAATATGTTCTGCAACGACCACATGAACTTCAACGACGGCACGTGCTGCGCCCAGCCGGAGCCCTGCACTCAGCTACAGCTGCTGACCTTCGCTCTGTTCCTACTGTGGTGAGTCATTATTACTAACAAATACTCAACATGTTCTCAACGACCACATGAACTTCAACGTGATTGAATGATTATCGTAATCATTATTAACAAACTAGTGGACCCGACAGACGTGATGTCACCGAAATTGTCATTATAGCGCCTTTATTTTACGTGTTCGTATAGAAATTTTCTTCGCAATGTTTTTTCATTTTTTACCGTTTAAACCTTCCCTGTACTTTCACTATTATTTCAAGACTAAAATCACCCAAATCGGTTCAGCCGTTCTCCAGTTTTAGTGAGACTAACGAACAGCAATTCATTTGTTTATATATAGATACTACTAAACCTGTTTTGCAATGACCACATGAACTTCAATGATGTGCCACCATGGGTTATTTTTCATCTTAATGACACAAATTTTGCTTAAATCTTTCGTAGATTTAATCAAACTTGTCCCGTCCTAAATTTAAATTTGATAAGGGAACTGACTATCTTCTTTGCGTATTTGAGCAACTATAATCTCCTTACATATTTGAAAAAAAAATAGGGAGCCGTTTTTCCAATTCATATCCATAAACTATCGGATATTACATTGCATTATTATGCCTTAACAAGAACTTAATTTTTCTAGCGCAGTGTTATCCGGCATACAATGGATATGGCGGTGGACGCAAAATTTCAGACAGAGAATCGAAGGGTATTCTCTCGTCAACCAGAATGGGGTTGAAACCCCATCAGCCATGGCGGCCATGGCCAAGCTTGGCATGATAATGGCATACTTCTACCTGTGTGATAGAACGAATTTCTTTATGAAGGAAAATAAGTATTATTCCGAGTGGAGTTTCTGGTTGCCAGTCGGCTATGTATTCGCACTTGGATTGTTTTTTACCGACGAGTCCAGGACTAGTGGGTGAGTTTGTTTTTTTTTTAGTTTTCGTTGTAAGTATTGTTTTATCAATATATTGCGCAGAATGTGAAACTGTTCCCGTGCCATTGAATCAAGCATGCTTGGTAAAACTTGATGTTTATATGTAGATTTTTTTGGTGAAATAAATGTCATGAAATTAATTTCATTGCATTTTATTTCGATGTGTAAGTTGGGCTGTAAACTTCTTTACCGTGGCATGGCTGAATACCTATAAATTACCACCCTTAAAGTTTCTGTTAGGGCAGATATAAGCAAACATACAACTTTATTCGATGCCAAAACATTAAGGAAGGCTTCCATGCACCACGAGCATCAGCACGTTAGGAACGCGTTACTTATAGTATTTAAGTTAATATGTATTAGTGTATAATTATATTATATGTTGTTATGTTATGTATTTAGTTGTAAGAGAATATGTATGTGTATATTTATAAGATATTTTATATTATGTAATTATTTTTCTATGGGCCACTGTTGCCTGATATAAATAAATAAAAAAAAATAATAAAATAAAATAAAATTTCATTTGCCCATCGAAGGAAATCCGGTACAGTCTTTTTCGTTAAAAGTTATACTTCTTTTGGCTTGAAGTGTTCGTATTTTCTCATTTTTTAATAGTACAAATGGAAATTTCTCGTTCGGGCTATCAATGAAGTACCAAACCCTCTGCGCTAAGTTTAGTATTATACCAGCTGACTCCAAAAAATCTATGCCAAGCAAAGTCCTGTTATCAGTGGCATCCGGCATAACAGTAAGGTTTAAGGGGCAGGAACGATTACCCAAAGTAACATCCACCTTTGTTGTAAGTAGCTTCTTATGCGTCACTGTACCGTCTGCTAGGCTTACGTCAGCGTGTCGTTCCGAAAATGGTGTTTCCATATCCTGAAGCATCTTATATAAACGTTCGCCTGCTATGCTCGTTCTTGCTGCAGTGTCAATATAAGCGTAGCCAAGATAACCATTAATATTAATTTCAATTGTGGGTATCTTGACATGTTCTTAGAGTGTAGTTAATACAGAATAGAAAGTCACAGGCTTCGGCGGCGTTTCTTTGTTCTTGCAGGTTGAGCAGTTACTGCGGAATACACCTGGAGCGCCGCAACCATAACAAGTTATTGAGGGCTTTTCTATATTTGGTTGTTCCGGTTGCTCGAGGGTAGCCAGTTGCGCAAGACGTTTACAGCAATTTTCTGAAACATGCCCTTTTCTGCTACAAAGTAAAAACCTCTTTGCCTTATTAATAGAGCATTTTAGTAGATGAAGTTGGTTTGTCATCTTCCTTTTCTAATGCCGCTTGGTGACATCTGATGGTGACGTGTTTGGTGACGGTTTCAACGTCTGAGTAGCTTCAAGTTTAGTTGAGTCCACGCCGCAGATAGTGACAGTTGCGTCGTATTGTCCTATATTGGTAAATTACAACAACATAAAATTCGACAGCGGTCCCTCAGACCGTACGTCACCACTGACGTGACTTTTTAACGTAACTTTGCTATATTGTTTTTTGTGTTTTTACAGTAATAACTAAAAATGAGTAATTCTGCACCTCAAAAAAAGAAGCGTAGGGAGTCGAGAATTGAAAATGTACTGTCAAATACTCAAATTGAAGAATGCCAGGCACACGTAGATTCAAGTGGGTCGGAAGCAGAAAATTTTCCTGAAAATTTCATCCCGGTGCAAAGTGATCACGACTCGAATAGCGAAGAAAGTGCTTCTGAAGATGAAGAACCAATTCAAGAAAATCAGCAATCAGAAAGCGACAGAGATGATCAACCTTTATCAAGGTTAGTTAGATGTTTCGTTGGCAAAAATAAGTTCAAGTGGGCAAAAGATCCGCCAGAGCTGTGCGAACGAGCCATCATAATATTAAACCACGAAATTAAACCACGAAAGTTGTGAATACTTATTTGCAACTATGGGACAGGTAGAGAAATTTTTAGATCACAAAAAAGGTTTCTCAATTTGTTGTTATGCTTGCGGTTTGTTTTTATTTTCCATAAATAGGTATTTTATTTTTATTTTAAAGGATTATTATCAAAACTAAATTACTAAATACTAGGCCCTAAGTAACTTTCAAATCCGGTCCGGATCCGTTCGGATCCGGCCGGATTAGCGTCAATCCGGTAAAATCCGGCCGGATTGAAAATGATACCGAATTGCACTCCCTAGATAAGACCGCCTGTTGTACCATATTTTCTTATGTACATCCTATAAGGTTAATCTGTTTTTAAATTGTGGTGTACAATAAAGTATTTAAATAAATGAACTGCCTTGACAAAATTTGACTTTGACTAATTTGTCGGAAACATCAACGACATGTTCGTATTCGGGAAATAGTCACGTGACTGCCGAGTGACTGGAATTAAGAGTTCATATTACGAAATTGCTAGGCAGATTATTTTACGGCGTTAACTGCCTGGAATTCAGAGTTCATAATAAGCCTGTGGGGACTAACTGGATCAAAGTTTAAAATTTAAATTCACTGTCATAATAACTCTCATTCTGAAATTCATTGCAATATAGAAGTCATCGCCTCTCAAAATACATTATTTTTATTTATTTACCAGGATGTTGTAGCGACTCATTCAGAAATACAGATAATTATGTATGTGAAATGCTGCTACTTCTTCACAAACATCTCAGGATTCCACCCAAGAAGATAAAGGTTGGATGGTACATTGCAGACAAATGAAAACAGAGATGACAATGTTTCAACTGAGGTGCGTAGAAATACTTGTCTAATAGGGTCTGACCAATATGTTAAGCGTAGATTGATATACCATTCACAGTTGTGGGTATTTCACTGTCACTCTTAATTCTCTTTAATCTTCAATGGTTAAGTTATGTTTATTTTACTGAAGGTAAAACTGAGGTGTAGGCTTGAGAGACTAATCTGCGGCTAAATAGTAATGCATTTGCAGCTTTGTTCCGGTAAAACCATAAGGTACATATGCTCTTATTACTGGCACAGATGTATAACAAACTCAGTCCTCTAGTGTAACAACACCTCAGCACTGGGGTCAAGTTGGATTGTGACACTATCTTGAAACTTCTGTATATATCATTTACTCCTTATTGTAAACTGTATCCTTGTTTGATACATAAGTGTTATTAAATACCTCATATAGACTCTTTTGAACCATGCGTATGTCCACCATAATGGAGACACAAACGGCTGATACGATGAATAAATATTTTGGACTCTATAGTGTAGTGTAGAATTTTATTATATAGGTTTAAAAAAGCACTAAGACTGTACTTAATTTTACGACTTTTGTAATAGCGTGGGGGGTTCCGCCATCTTGACATGCATCTGAAAGGATGATGATACCTAATTATGAACTTTTGTTACTTTTTCTCAGGAGGATGTAGAAAAGAATCACTGGAGCTCCTGGACTCCAAAGGTTTTAAAAACGAAAACGTCAAATACATTGTCGGCAAATAAAGAAAACAATCCATCAACTTGGTTGCATCGACGTAGGCCGAAGACTTCCTTTTGGGATAAAGTCCTGCAAAGTAAATTAGAATTAATAGAGACGATGAAAAGAACTACACAAACAGACGCTGCTCTTAAGGAATCCATTGTACAAGAACATCTAAAACAAGAAAAATTGAAAACTGAAACTAAAATTGAAACTGTCGATTGCGAAGAAATTTCTGATCGGCTCGACTCCTTGGCACTGCGCAGAGATGTAGCCTCGCTATGCATTCTTTGTCGCCTATATCATGGGGAGTGCTCCGAGGAACTGTTCGGGCTGACCCTTGCCCCCTCTTTCCGTTATCAATCTACGCGACAATTCTATCACCCCCACCACCTTGACAGTTGGCAGAGTACTACTGTGCGTTTTAGCAGAAATTTTCTGCCCCGTACCACAAAATTGTGGAATGAGTTGCCGCATGCGGTATTTCCGGACAGATACGACCTGCAGACTTTCAAGAAAAGAGCGTATTCCCATTTAAAAGGCCGGCAACGCATTTTGTAGCTCCTCTGGTGTTGCAAATGTCCATG
>DVXP01002529.1:0-12594 GCA_018235645.1 Junonia grisea | reverse complement strand
CAAATGCAAATGACAAGACCTACCCAGAACAGCTGCGTTTGACGTTGATGTTCACTGACGTCACTTTTTTCGCGAGAATTTGGGCTTAGTACATATTTACGAATATTATATCAAATATCTGAAAAATAAAGATATATCCTTGAGTCTCTAAAATCTTTTAAGCAAATAGTAATTCTGATAGTCTTCTAATTGTAAATAATTATTAATTCAACTATCATTAGATATCTATTAATTTGATGTTTTTAGTTTCGTTTTACGCTACGACACTAGATATTCTTTCACGACAATAGATAGATAATATTTTTTTTTATAGATATTATGGCGTGATAGATAATAGATATTATTTTAACACCAAGCTTGTCAATAAATAATTTGTCATAGTGACGTTTATTGTACTTCAAAATATCCCAAAAAAAATTGTGTTGATATTTTTCTTGCGTTGAAATCACCATTTAAAACATATTTGGATATGTTAAATTAAATATTCGAATATATAACCAAGAAAAATGACCCGACACGCTAGGAACTGCACTGCTGGTGCCGTTTACACTTACCATGAGAAGAAAAAAGACGCTGCCGCTTCGGGATATGGAACTCAAAGCGAAAGGGTCGGAAAGGACTCCGTAAAAAGTTTCGATTGCTGTAGTTTAACATTACAACCTTGTAGAAACCCCGTAGTAACGAAAGAAGGCTATTTATTTGACAAAGAAGCTATACTGGAATACATCATCACGAAAAAAAACGAATACACGCGAAAACTGAAGCAATATGAGAAACAGTTGAAGAAAGAGGAAAACGAAAAGAAGGAGCTAGCTGCTGCTGAAAAGGAGGCAAACTTGGTCAAATTTATGAGCAGGGAAAAGAATATTTCACACAGTAAATCTTCAGATAGCTCCCAGCCATCATCGTCAGTTTCAAATCTTGCTAACGGCAAAGACAAACAACTACCGAGTTTCTGGGTGCCTTCCCAACTTCCTGATGCGAAGATTTCAAAAGTTCAAAAGCCTGACCCCACTGTCTACTGCCCGATAAGCGGTAAACCTCTTAAAATGAAAGATTTGATTGAAGTGAAATGGACGCTTGTCAATGACCCAGATGACAAAAAGTCGCTGATAGCTAAAGAGAATAGATACATGTGTCCCATAACACACGATATATTGAGTAATGCTGTGCCATGTGCTGTTATCAGGTAAATTATTTTCTCATAGAACTCTTGTGTCTGAATAGATCATTTAAATATTTAAAATGATAACACTAACATTTAAAACATTTCTTCTGTTTAGATATGGAAGCATACTTTAAACATTGATACAGTAAATTTTGCTAGATCTTATTATGCATCAATAATATACAATATAGGGCTGTAATTGATAATATCATATAAAGTAAACTATGATTTTAGGACCAGCGGCCATGTTGTTACAATGGAATGTGTGGAAAAGATCATTAAAAAGGATTGGCTTCATCCCCTGACAGGAGAGAAATTAAAGGAAAAAGATATTATTCCCCTCCAAAGAGGAGGCACTGGTTATGCTCTTACTAATCAGAATTTGGAGGGCAAGAATGAAAGGCCAGTGTTGCAAGCGTAAAATTAATTAATAGAAATTAAAATGTTTTTACACTGATTTTTTTATTTCTTTTTTTATTGGCTTTTCGTGATATTACCTCAAAATTGATAAGATAATTTAGTTTTTTTTTTTTAATTCAAGAACAGTTTACTACTTATATTTGCAAAATTATATGGTAATCATTTGAGTTATCATTTTAGTGCATCAAACAAACATGCTCTTAATGTAATTAGGATTAATAAAACAAAATTTTAGTATATCATAAATCTATAATAACAAAATATCATTAAAAAATATAATTATGTTAATAAATTGTCTAATCTTAATCATTTCATTAGCCTAAGAATTATTAAATGAAAATAAATCTAATTGAAAATCAATAGAATTGTTCCTAATTGCAGTCTCTGAGTATGTCAGTTCATTGCCGAGAGACTCCAAAAAGTTAATTATTGATTGCCCTTGATTGACTGATACATCACTTGTTTCTATATTATTTTCTGTAGTTATACTAGGGTCTTCAGGCCCATCTTTAAGATGTAATAATGATGGCTCAATTATCGCATCAGACTTCAAGAAGTCATCTGATTGGCTAATCAAGCTGTTACACTTCGTAAAGCTTTCTGATTGGTCGCTTATCAAACTGTTGCTCTTTGTAAAACTCTCTGGTTGGTCATTTATCAAACTGTTACTCTTTGTGAAACTTTCTGGTTGGTCGCTCGGCCAAGCTTTTGGTGACTTATAACTAAATTGTTCTGAACTACTCGTATTTGTGGCAACATTCTCTTGCACATTTTGTGACTTTTCTGTACACATTTCAATCTCTTGAGCCAGTTTATTTAATTGTATAGGTCGTATTATTTCGACTTCATATTTCGCCATTTTCTCGGGATTTATTTGGAACTTTCTAAATACAGTTGACGATGATTTTATTGGTGACGATCTGATATCGAAATGGGTGCTTCGAAATTGTATGTGAGCTGGTTTTGATTTAGGCTTTGGCAGAGTATCTTGTTTATCATCTACTTTGTCTTTTTTGTCTAATACTATATTATCTACAGGTTTAGTTTCTACGCTATCAGTCTTATTGGTGTCACTTAATAAAGCGACTATATCGTCAATTTCTATACTGTCGTTATTAAGCTCCGGAGATAGTTTAACTTTCTTTCCACAGTCTGTTGGACTTCTCCATTCAGATGAATGTTTTCTGTTGTCAATCTTTTTGATATAAACTGGGAGTTTATCTGGTAATACATTTATCGTATCAATCTTCGGTAGTTCATGTTTAGTTGGTTCTAACACTGGTGTAGTGTCAATTGTTGTGAATAAGCATTCGCTGGTCTGTGCGGGTTTTGGCGGCGGATTATGAGTGCAGTAGCCATTCTTGTCTTTCTCACAGTTAAGTGCATCTATGTTTATATTGTATTTCCCTGGATTTATTCCCAGTAATCTGTAACCAACAAATATATTTATAAAATTATTAATGTATAAATCATTACACTTGAGATTTGTGTTAACAACATATGTGAAGTTAATTCGTATTAAAAGAAAAGATGAAAAGAATACTTACAACAAAATTATTTTACACACATAATGTTTCAAAAGATTTTTTTTTAATTGAATAAAAGAAATAAGTCAACAGCACTTTCAAATAGCTAAAATTTATACATCTTACAAACTGTAATTTAGTAGAAATGTTTTACCTGCCAATCTCATCATTAATAATACTCGGTTTTCCATTTGTATTGTCGTTAGATTTCAATAGACATGGTAAACATGATTTTAACTTTTTAATAAACTCTTCCAACTGTTGAATCAAGATGTTGGCGCCTTCTTCCGATGAACCAGTCTTTACAATGGCTAGTAGACATTGAAATAAATCTGAATGAAGCTTTGATGGTAAATGAGACGGATGGTGTTCATAGTGGCGATGGAGACGATGTGGACTGCTGAATTTCTGAAAGTGAATAATTTTTATAGTTAACAAACATAAAATACTAAAATAGACATTTTTAAGTGCATTCACACACTGGACTGAAGCATAGGTTTACATTAGGGTATATAAAAGTTAAATATGTGGTGTGAGTAAAAATACTTTAAGGGGTTGCAAGATAAAATAACCTTTTCAAAGTTTTGAGTAATATAAACAAGAATACTTACAGAGGTACACTGTAGACATGAAACAATTTGGCCGTTTTTTCTTTTAGGTTTGTTTGGTGACTCTTCCGGAAGCATATTTCTTGGAAGTTTCACTATCCTTCCACTACGAGTCACTTTTGTCTGTAATGTTAAAGTGTTTGAATTTTTAAGAATTATATTAAGAAATTTCATTTTGTTTTATAGGTATGATAAATTATAACTGAATTAAAATTTTTATAATCTATTCAATTTTTTCTCTAATTTACTTAAGATTTACATATTGTTTTAATAATAAACCAAATTAAACTTCATATTTTATTGAAAAAGAAATAAAGTACTCTTTCAATTACTTCATAGGTTACGATCTTCCGAACCGGCCGATAACCGACAGATTTAAAAAAATGTAAATTGACTATTCAAAAGAGCTTCCAAAGCCAACTTGAATAAAGAATATTTTGAATTTGATATATTTTGTATGGAAATAAAGTAGGTAAGTAGTAGAAGGTTATTATTCAATTATTTTTAAGCCATTAAAGGCCACAAACAGTGTAAATGTTGATATACCATATGGTTTTTTATTTTATTTATTAAAAAAATTAATGGACCAATTTGCATGAAACTTTTTACATATATTGATGAATGTTTTTTTTAACTGTGTTAATATAAATCTAAATAATAAAACATTCATCAGTCATAAAACATATGTCAAAATCTTTTGCCATAAAATATGTTCTATAAGTCTGTAATCCTTAATTTGATTAAATTCATAATTATTATTTTATTTTTAATTAATTTAAGTTATTAGAGATATATACTTACCTCAAGTTGCACTTTCTGTTCTTCAACTTCTTCTGTCTCTTGTGACTCCACCGGTTTCACAAACTCTTTCTTAATCTCAACTTTTTTCTGTTTATTTATTTTGTTCTTACCAACAACTGCTAAATCCTTTGGTGATACAACTCTGTGAATAGAAAATTATATTCTGTTAAATTATAACATGTTATTTGTACAAACTTAACATAGACACTTTTTAAAAAAATTTAACAGGGTTTTGTCAATAATAACCTTGTCACCCCCATCATTCCTTATTACATCAACCTCTTGTATGTAAAAAACCTTAACTAATTTATATAAAAGCTTAGCTTACTTAGACATGAAATTGGGTAGAAATCTTCCATTTAGAACTTAGAGGTCCATTAAAAATGTTTGATAGCTGACGATTGAGATGGTTCATAACTATAATTTATGAAGGAACCTTTAGAATACAACTTTACAGTAGTGTCTTGTGGATTTTTGGGACCCAACAAGGTATGGAAACAATCACATTAATGTAACAATGTCTACAGTATTGCTATAAAATCCTCATGTAGTGCATACTTTGTTTAGACATATATTGTTATTTAAACATAGTCAGGACTTTTATTTTAAATATTAAATTTATTATATCAAAATATACACAGAACTTACTTATAAATAAACTTAGTGTTTGTAACAGGATCATATGTGGGCTCAGGCGGTGTGCTCTGAGGGTTTCTGAATATTTTCAGAGCATGATTCACAATCTTCATCTGATCGTCGCTCAGTTGATTGAGACTGCAATAAATGAGTTTTCTTTATATAAACATGTTTTATTTAATTTCCCTGTAATATACATAATTACATAATAACATATATCTCTAAATTGTAAGCATAAAGAATGGAAAACTTTATTCATTTAATCCAATCAGGCGTTACTTTGAGGAATTCTGAGACAGCTTATAATAAAATGTAACAGAAACCAACAAATTCATGCTTTTTTTATGTATTATAAATTATCTATTTGTGTAAATCTTTATTATCATTATTTTTAACTAATTGTCTCACCTGTGATATGTCTCTCCTAATTTGAGCAATTGTACTGATGTGTGCTTTGATTTGTTTGATATACTGAAATTAAATTCATTTATAAGAAAAATTAATACTAAAATAATACTTCAAATTATAAACAGATACTTGACAACATACTTTTCTTTTGGTTTGATCTTTGGCAGTATTTTTCCATTCTGTGAGCGTATAATGTTAGGTAAGTCTTTTAATTTCACAATTTTACTGTTAACGTCCAGTTTTGGCACTGGATTTGGAGTCAGATTGTTAGCTATATACACCGGTTTCAACAATACATTGTTCACAGGCGTGATTGTTTGTTTACATGATTCAGTTTTTATTTCACTTTTCGGTAAAAGAAAACTAGCAAGTTTTAAGTTGTTTCCGACGACGTTGCATTCAGGCTTTTTCAAAATTCTCGGTTTCGGGCTATTTTCGACCACATTAAGGTTAGTTTCCAGTTTGCCGCTATTTTCGTAAAACCTCTTCAAATTTTCGCTCACTGGTTTCTCCACACTTTGGTTGTTTTGAGTTATAACGTAAGATCTTGTCTGAAAACAAAAGTACTGTTATAATTCTCGTTAAATCGAGGAAAACTAATGACTAATGCGTATAATAGCTACCTGATTAGCACCAGGATTTTCAATGAAATAAACAGGCGTATATTGACACGAATTAATGATTATATTCTCTGATGGTGTATCCATGATAATAAATATTATCTTATCAAATCAATAAATAAGTTCACTACATAACAATGCACTTTTATTAATAAAATTATCGAGGCAAAAACGAAGTACTATTTTTTGTTGTGCTTTCTGACGTTTAATATTTCGTTCTTTAATCTATTGTCATCCTGCGTCAAGTTTGAGCGTTACCAAATAATTGATTTTACATAAAATTATATCTATGAATTCGCATTTTATTATCAAATGAAATTAGTAGATATCTAATAGTTTTTACTAAATGTAATTTTTTTTAACATAGGTGTCTATTTATTTATTGTTTTACAATTATTTTGTTAAAAAATGTAAAAGTTTGTCTATGACATTGGATAACGGGAAAATATCTATCTATGTAAAATAATGTAAATAGGAAAAAACCTACTTGTTTTTTTATTTATTTTGTACACCGCTACTTTAATTTTAATGTAATTGTTTGCGGTGCTAAATTTTGTTTAATATCTATCTATCTATCTATTAATTAAAATAAAAATAGATATCTATCTAATTTGTGTTAATTTAATAGATAAAAATAAACAATTGTCATAAACTGGCAATTTCACTTTAGTTTATCCAAAGACAACATAACCTTTTCTTTCTGTAAAGCCAAGCTCTGTCAAGCTAAGGTGATCATTTCTTAAATTGATTATAAAAATGATCTAAATTGTTTTATGTTTAATAAATACTGCATTAAACTAATTCGCAATACGGTTTCTTTGTATGAAAATGGATTTCGCATATACATTTCAATATTTTTGACTGTGTGGATATAAAACTTCGGCCACGTGCGATGTCATCAATAGTTACTATAATGTTTGGTTGCAGGCGCAAAAATGACGAACTCCAAGGGTTACCGTCGTGGTACGAGGGATTTGTTCGCCCGCAAATTCCGCACACATGGAACCATCCCTCTTTCCACGTATATGAAAGTGTACAAAGTCGGCGACATCGTTGACATTAGGGTAAGTCCAAAATGAAAATTTCGAATTTGAAAAATAATTCATCAAAACTATTGCTTCAGAATGTTGATTACCTTTTTATAAACCTCTTTATGAAAAAGTTTATATTTATCAGCAATTACGATGTTTGTAACGTATCCCTTTACATTGTAGGGTAATGGTGCAGTCCAAAAGGGTATGCCACACAAAGTCTACCACGGAAAGACCGGCCGTGTGTACAACGTAACAGCCCACGCACTCGGAGTCATCGTAAACAAGAGGGTGCGCGGCAGAATCATCCCCAAGAGGATCAACATCCGCATTGAGCACGTAAAGCACTCCAAATGCCGTGAGGATTTCCTCAAGCGTGTGAAGGAAAACGAGAGGCTGCTCAAAGAGGCCAAGGAAGCCGGCAAGATTGTAAAACTGAAGAGACAGCCCCAGCCTCCGAGGGCAGCGCACATCGTCAAAGGTGCTGAGAAGCCAGTCCTTCTTGCTCCAATCCCCTACGAGTTTGTAGCCTAAAGTGAAATAAACTATTTTTAAGGATTCCTACTCTTTGATTTTGAACCTCTTTTTCTTTTGTAAAATTTAATTTTGTTCACTATTCCAAATAAATAATAACAGTTTAAAATAGGTAAACAAATTATTAATTGATAGATCTTATTGCATCTCCTTTAATTTCTTAAAATTTCACAATGTTACAAAAGAAGTTAAAATTTGAAATAATATCAAAATGTTCAACATTAATGCTTTCCTGCACTCATTTATGTTGGTGCAAATTATCTAATTTGTCTAGAGCTTATAAAAATCTTAGTAAGTTAAATATTTATATTGATATCTACATTTTTTTTACATTATCTTTAAAAATATGTTTTGATTGATCATAGAAAATCTTAGCGGAATATAGTAGAGTTCAATTATTAAATCCATATATATAAGTATCTCTATTTGGATTAAAGTTATTATTAAAATAGTTTAGTCACCAAACATTATTATTTCTAGACATCAAATAAAATTAATTATTTTTTTAATTTAGAAGTTTTGCATTGAAATTTTTTGGCACATGTCACATCAGTAAAAATAACTGGAATTTTTTTTTAATTTGATGATCATAAAGTAGACATTTTTCTGTATTAGTGGTTTTTATAACTACAAAAAAGAGATGGATGGATTGTGTAAAAGATGTCATGAGTAAAAGAGGAGTGACTGTTGAGATGACAAGGTAGGCGAGAATGGAAGAAGAACATGTGCCGACCCACAAAGTGGGAAAAGGGTAGGAAGATGAGTGGTTTTTATAACTTCAATTAAAACAACTGCAGGAAAAGGGAAAGTGATTGCATAAATTAAACAATAAATCGAGGAAAGATCACAACTTTTTATTTTGAAATGATTTTATTTACAAATGAATGAAATTCTAATATTTTGAATAATAATTTTCTGCGATCGAAATTAAATCTCAATAACATATGCCATTCCAACTTTAACAATGTGGCATATTAACATCTTTTATGGTGTCTATCTTAAATATATAAATTACTATATTTAGTGAAACTTAACAACTAGCGTCTCTAGACTGATAAAAAAGTATATATCCTGTTTCAGATGACTTTTGTATATCAGAAGTTAGGCCGTAGAAGTCTTCTATAGCTGAGGCATCGATTTTCTGAAAAATAGCAAATAATGAGATTAATACTTTAAATTTTAAGTCTTATGAAAAAAAAGAGGCTACAAGAGTAACAGACCTAACTGCTCAGAGTTTAAATTTTCTGTTTAGATTTTTAAAAAAGTTCATTTTAATTGTATCTAATATAGGTTTCTTCATTCCTATCTCATAATAAATCAAGTAATTATCGTTAAGTCGATTTTCGTGCAAAGAAATTAAAACAAATGTAAAAACACCATTGATCCGATTTTGTATGTATGCAACAATGGCCTGTTGCTCTAACTTTAATAAGGGTTGAAATAGGTATAAAAAGAAGTCTGCTTAAATTTACTACTGTGTATACTGTACCACCGTCACCAGTCGTACAGTGCTGTATACTGTGTACTGTACAGTACAGTAACAGGGCTGTATACGTACGTCCACCATGTCGTCGTCGAAGAGCAGCCAGAAGCCGTGGCTCTTGACGATGCTGATGTAGTGTCCTCGGTTGGGTCCGGAGCCGCAGTGCACCACCACTGCTACTAGGTCGTACAGCCGGTCTGGATTCACGGCGTCGTCTGACTGTATACAAGAAAATTCTTATTATATTATGGAACTATAGTTTGATCACAAATGCTATACCGCGTGTTAGGACATTGAGGTAAAGGGGCTTTTAAAAAAAAGTACACGGAAAAAAGAGAGTTCATGTAAGTTCCACTGACAAATAGGGGAAACCGATAACCCCTCGTCTTGCTGTGCGCATACCCTAAGCGAGGTAAAGCGGTTGTGGTCTAGTTAGGAGACCAAATATTGACATAATTTAATTTGTTGTTTTGTTTAATCGAGAAAATCTAAGACAACATTAAATTATTTATAAAAAGTCAGTTTAGTGTTAAATGAAAACAATTACAAATTAATATATGTATAGCTAAAAAACTGCTTACCGTATTAAACAACCTCAGCTCCAAGGGGAAAACGACTCTATGCGATACTTTGATGTGCCGATTGTACTGTTCCATATATTTGAACCTTTTGAGATGCAAAGCTAGTATAAGCGGTAATTTCTTTACACGCATGCGTTTCTGAGCCTCTTGGTAGCTGCTACAATTGTCGCACTTGAATTTGTTGTCATTGCAAAGAGTCTCTGTGTCGCTGAAGCATTTCAGACAATGGGTGATGCTTGTGTTTTGGTCGACGTCCACCTGTGAATTAAATAATTCTTATTAACACTGCTGCTTTATAGAAGCAGTAACATTTATTTTAGGCATAAAAATAGGTTTGACTGTGTGTTTAGGCAAGTATACTATAGATAGGGGCCGTCCATTAATCACGTGAGGTCGTTTTTCTCCCCCCCCCTCCTTGACCCCTCCCTCCCCCTGGTGAGGTTTGGGGCCACCCCCCCCCCTGGATCACGTGTAGTTTTTTAACCGAAATTTGTAGTATAACTACAAATCGTTCAAATTTTTGCGCCGTTCAAAATTTCGGTTCAGAATTAGCGCTTTTTGACAAAAATAAAAAAATTAATACACGTGATGTCTAACGAGACCAACCCCCTCCCACCTTGTGATGTTTCGTGATGTTTTCCTTACCCCTCCCCCCTTTTGAGTCTCACGTGATTAATGGACGACCCCATATGTGTGTACAAGTATAGTACAGTCTTTAAATATGGTGTCAGTTTCTCCAGGGGAAGTGGTGGACTTTAGGCCAATCCTATTTTTTCGAAATTAATTTTTCTTATCCTGACATGATTGACTTTTGCAGAATGCGTTTCATTAAATTAAAATTGAATTCCCTTATAATTTAGATTGTAAGAACAACGACACTACATCTCACAGAAGATAAACTTAACGAAAAAATTATGAATAAAACTCAAAGGAACTTTCTCTTTAGTAATCTTACCTGCAAATCAAAGAAGTGTTCGTCCTTACTGCTGACAGTTTCGCAGTTCAAACACCTAGTTTCACTAGTTAGGGTTCCTTGAAATATTTCGTGTACCCACGTGGGTTCAGTATTCTGTGGGACACTACCATTACATGTCACGTTCTCTTTGTTGCCATCTGTTTTCTGTAGCTTAAGCGTGCTTTGATTCCTTTCAGCTGAAAATGACATATTGTGTGAAACAAAATTTTATTAATTTGATTTTTAAATAAAGCAAGTCTGAATGGAATGGAATTTCCTGTGAATTATAACTTCATTTATTTCCAGATCCCTTAATAATGAGCAGACTTTATAAATGAAAAAAAATTCACATTACTTTAACTTTAAAAAATTTGAGTGCCAAAAAATTAGTTCAGTTAATTTTGTATTATATTATTATTTAAAAAGTTTTTATGGTAGCATAAATGGAACTTACCTAAGATAATTTCATTTATGTGATTGATGAGAAAATTAAGAAATTCATGAGCATCTTGTTGCATATAGTTATCAAACTCCTCTGTAACAAAAAAAAAATACAGTATGTTATGGATATACACAATATTTATTGTAATAAATAATATTGGCTTGAAGACTTCTGATGTGGCAGTACACAAAATAATAATTAGAATCCGAAAGTAATTAACATTAAAGGACGATCACATATACAAACTAGATAGTTCGTAATTTTACATTATTCTCTCTTTTAGCAATTAGACCACCTTTTGTACCATTTGTATTATCTTTTTGTGTTGTTTGCAAAATGTTTTGGTATACAATAAAGCTTATAAGTAATTTTATTAAATTAAAGAAAGAAGTGAATTTTCTTCTTGGTGGAAACAAAATTTTCATAAAGAAAAGTCACGATAAAGTGCTTGTTTATCATAAATAGCCTGTTGAATATTCATTTATAGAAGAAACCCACAAGTGACGTCCCACATGTTTCATTTCATTTCATTTCATTTCGTTTCATTACGACAGAGATCTCCTACACAGATTGTAGATAAAGTATTATGTAAGTGCATTGTTGATAGGGAGATAAGAGATTACATATGATAGTGTTGGAAAATTTAAATATTATTTTATTGAGTCATCATCATTTTCGATTAATTTTTTATAAAATCTTCCAATATATTATGTAATAATTATAATAGTTTAAAAAAACTAAAAAAACACGCTTAGTCCGAAAGAGTAAGCCCAAAACTGCAGTCATGCGTAGATCGCGCGCTTGCTCTGTCTCTTTCACAGAGTCCTAATAAGGATAATGGGAAACTGTTATCAAATTATTGCATTTTCATCCACCCTTGACACATGTGCAAAGTTCCAAACTTATCGGATTTCTCAAAACTGGTAAAAATTGAGCTCAAAGATTATGTTACATACATACACACATACATACTTACATCCCGAGCTAATAAAAGCGTGTTAAAAATTAAAAAGTATAGTGTACATTTTTTTTACTTTAAATCACAAAATATAGTTAACATATATAAATAGTTGTGACAAAATAATAACATAATGCTGTAAATGTTGATGAGATTGTATACTATTAAATGACCTATTTGCTCATTTGGTTGTTATGTTTATAAATAACAAAGAATTAGGTATGACAAAATTGTCATAATTCAAATGCATTACTGTTCCTTCCAAATGCTTTTGGTATTAACAATTTTACAATAATAAGACATCTTTGTACCATTACGTTAATTTGGTATTTCAATTCCAAACGTCTAATCAATACATATAAATAAAATTGGAGTGTCTGTTTGTAATATCAAAATAACACCTTTTTACTAAATGCATATGAA
>DVXP01002528.1:0-12594 GCA_018235645.1 Junonia grisea | reverse complement strand
TTGTTACCTTTTTCACCTCAAATTTTTTGATAAGATGTTAAGTAACGTCTGGGGGGAGGGGTACAGAATGTTACGGTGCGTTACCTGTGGGGGAGGGGGGGTCTAAAATCTTCAAAAATTGCGTTACGTAATACTTGAAAGACCCCTTATAGGAAGTTTATTAGTATTATGTATTATTAAAAAACTCTTTTGATTTACACTGCAGCCATTACACATTGTTTTATGAAATATATTAAAGACAAACATATCCGTTTCAAAATCAACAAGAAAATAAAGCTGAATAAGTAGCTTATTAAATCCATACAGTGGTTTAGTAAAAAAATAATTTTCCACGTCCGTAAAGTAAAAGGAAAAACCAATAAAATTAAGAATTTCTCCTCACGCTTTTTACCTGAATCGCGCAAAATCTAAAGCTGATATTTTATTGGTCTGAAAATCTCAAAACTAGAGACTTCAAGCTTATATATTTTTCATGGCGTATATTAGCACAATACTACAGACGAAACAAATTGTAAATAAAATTATTAATAAAATAATCTGAACGGACCAAGGCTATCGAAGACTACCAATTTTTACACAAATTACCAAAAATATTTAGACAAACGTTATAATTTTTCACTTCGCTTTCGACGCAAGAATCCCGATTTTTCACTCTAAAAGTTTCAAAATCCCGACTTTGCAAAAAAAAATCTGGTAACGCTGGCATAGGTATAGGTACCTGGGTTAAAAAGCTCTAGCTCACTCAAAGGCAGCAACCCGTTTTCTTAGAAACCTAAAATTAATCAAAACATGGATGGCATATATTTATATGCGATGCAATTCCATATGCTTAAAAACATATAAATGTAGGCAAAGATTTAAAACGTTGAATGTAGGTAAGTACCCTGGAAGTATTCATACTTTTTATTATGAAATTTAGCAAGCTAAAATACCAAATTTTTAACAAAAAATTTATTTGTAAAGAATGGGATGAAAAAACTTATTTCACAATCTTTTAATTAATATTGTTATCTGTTATTTCTGTAATTTATAGAATAAACATACAAGTAAACAGGAATTTATCATAAATATTTTTCAATATGCAACATGTTTGTTACATTAACCCCATTATATTTAGTAGGTAATTTATTTCAAAGATGAGATAGGTATGTCAAATAGAAGCCTATCTGTATAGAATAGAATTCCGCGTAGACTAATATTAAGCACTGAATATATGAATTCACTAATACTTTTTCCCAAATTAAACATTTATATTCTTCGTAGTTATTAATTTTCCGTAGTTTACGATATAAAATCGATATCTTGTCTATTTATATAAAGTATCGAATAGATTGATTTTATAAAAGGAAAAGTTTAGTGATAAGCGAGACGATACGACTAGTGCCGTGATTTGATTTTTAACGCTTTGGCTTTACAAATTAAAAATAAATGCTTAATAACGTCTGAAGCATACATGCGTGTTTATATTTTTACATTATTTTTTTGGATTAATCAGTTTTAACGAATAAACGGACTGTTCCATGTGTATAACATTTATCGACAGCACGACGCTTAGATCAAGAACGTCATTTAAACGTATAAAACTATTAAAAAGGCTAATAACTGATTATATGTACTTATGTTTGTGCAATTTAAACTAAATCCAATATGGCCAATAACTAATGAAATATGATTATAATGTAGGTAATAAAATAATCATCCGTGTCAGGAGTGTAATTATTTTTATATCGAAATATCGAATGTACACGTTAGCAAAATCAGTCATTTCAGATAAATGTGAAGTCTATTTGAAATTAGTACAATAAAATATATTTGTTTTTTTTTTTTAAAGAATCAAAGCGACTTATTTCATATTAGAGTAAATTAATGTAGGCGAAACTATTTTGAGCTAAGTAAACGCCCAGTTTTGTACAAAATTGTATTTTGTAATGTTTTGGTTATGAAGTATAGTGAGATCTCTCAACAGAACTCGATAAAGGAAAAAAACTACGTCGGAATGTTACATAGTTTAGACAAACATCTTTTGGGGTTAATAGGTGGCGGTTTATTTAAATATTGGTTCTAAAACTAAAAATTGTATTTAATACAAAAGTTTATTGGTGAAAACATGAAAAATATAATAGATTAATGGCTGATAAAATGCAGCAGAAATGTTACAATATTTGTCCATCACAAAACTATTTTGCTAATAAATGCCTGAAAAATCCAAAATGCTAGAGGTTAAATCAGTGATGGGCACAACAAAATGGTTAATGTCAACGATAAAATATGCTTTGGTAATATGTATTTATATATTGAGGACATCACAAAACCACATAAAGACACTAACAAGTTTTTTGTGCCCTAATTCGATACAGCCATTACATTTTGCAAATTTAATAAATATGAAATCTAATTTTTATCGGGTTATTGGGCGTAATTTTAACAATTTTATTAACTAATTTCATATTTTCAAAGGGTTCACCATCATGATCTCCATTTCACTGCGGACATGCGGCGAAAGGAATGTTATATGGGGGCCGACCGGGCTGTAGAGTCGTATCTAATCGATAAAGGAAAACACTTTTAACTTAAGAAACCGTAATTTTAATAACTTAAGTTATAAATATTTATATTCATCAGGTCAGCTCGATATCTGTAATCCAGTGTAAATACAGAAATACAAAACCGTCAAAGATGACACATAACATTTAATTTTAGACGGAACGTGAAGGTCCGCTGCGAACGACATTTTTAACATTTTTTTTACAAGCGACGGCTCGCAACGGGCGCGGGTGTCCGCGCCGCGCGACGTTCTCGAATGTTACTCGTTTTCTTATAAAACACCGATGAGAACAAATGCGTGTGGGCGCGGCGCCGCATTAGTTGTCGCCGCCCTCGGCCGGCTCGTCGCCGTCGCCCTGCGTGTCCGACGTCCACAGCGTCAGGTTGTCCCGCAGCAGCTGCATGATGAGCGTCGAGTCTTTGTACGAGTCCTCGTTCAGGGTGTCTAATTCCGCGATCGCATCATCGAACGCCTGAAACGACACCGCACGTTACTGTGACTTGCCAAAAATTACATTTATTTCAAATAATATCAATCTGATAACATATTGATTCAATATAACATATTGATCAAATTATGGATCAATTTAAACTTAAAGTTAAAACACTCTGATGCTGGCTGGGTCGAGGATTAAGAGATTAATAGCATTGCGACATGGGCATGCTCACTATTCATTAGTCCATTTATGTTTTCGAGATAAATTGTTGCCACATGCAATATTGATACTAGATACTACTGAGGTCACAGTTAAGTTAGTAAGGAGTATGTTATTGAAAATTCACACTGCAGTTTTCTATCAATTCAATAAACCTGTTTAGCTAAGTGACACGCTCTCGCAGGGGAGTTGATAATTTCGTAATAAAATACAGAAAAGTTGAGCGCGAGACCGAGCCTGATGGGATGGGTAGGTTGCATTTTGGCCTTAGCAATGTCAAACGCCTCCTGGTAGGCCTTCTGTGAGTCCTCCACGACGGCTGGGGACAAGCAAGCACTTTAGTACACCGAACCTAAGTTGGAACCTCGCCCCTCGTGCCAGCCAGCACAGAACCTATGCATAACTGACACAAATATTGACCTGTTTGGCGAGCTGACACGCCTTATCTGGTGAATTTAATATCTCATAATAAAAGACGGAGAAATTTAACGCCAGCCCAAGCCTGATTGGGTGTGTGGGCTGCATTTTCGCCTTGCTGATTTCGAAAGCATCTTGGTATGCTTTCTGTGAATCCTCTACAACAGCTGTAATATAAATGTGAATTAGATGACGAAATTTCTAAACAAGTTCTCTTTAGTCAAAAGTACCCAGAAATAAGTTTTCTTAAGTAATTAAGAGTACTAATAGTACCCAGGAACTTTTTAATTATTGTAGCATTTATATGAATATTTGCTAAACTTACAATTTCTGGTTTCTCCTGTGGCCACTTCTGCGAGGTACCTGTAGTAATCACCCTTCATTTTGAGGTAAAATACTTTACTTTCTGGATTACTAGCTTTAGGGATAAGGTGTTTGTCGAGTAAACCCTGAAACAAGTGAAATTATAATTAAAAAATCTGTCATAATGTTATAACTATGCCAAACATTTTATTCCTTTTTGAAAGAATAAATCAAAATAGGTTGTTAAAAAAAGGAAGGATGGATGTTGACGATGTCTTTATTAAAAGTATAAAGAGAACTGGAAAAAAGAAAAAACACTAAATTCGATTCGTATTGAGAAAAATTAAGTAAAATCAAATTTGTATCAATATAAAGCAATAAGCAGAGATAGGGCAACGAACGAAGATGGGATAGCAGCGCGCGCAGTGACGCGGCGCACTACGTCACCCCTCCCGCCCCCCGCGCGGAAAAGCCGCACCGCGCCCTGCATGCTCTCGCATGGCTACCTCGTATTAAGCTAATGATTAACAAGAACTACTGGAAACGTATGAAACGATCGCGACAACTAAGCGCTTGCATCACCCCTTAAATTGGCACCGTGCAAATAAAATGACGTTATACGCGTAGGAAGGTTAACATGGTATCGATCTGGTATTTAAAAGAAATTAATAATAATTTACGCGAGTAACGCGACTAATGAGTAAATTAAAGAGTATACGTAAACCTGAAATAAAATGTTCATGTAACGTAAATCTGAATAAAAGTGAAAATAATTCGAAAATCAAGTATAGGAATCAATAAAAATAAAAAATAAGGGGCAGATAACTTTTACTCACCAAGACGTCGTAACAGATTTCTCTGAGCTCTTTTTCTACTTTAACCCTATATTCTTTTGCCATCTGTTGTTTTCTTTCCGAACCTTCGGTTTTCTGTTCGATGGAGGATATGACTCGCCATGATGACCGCCGGGCGCCCACGACGTTCTTGTAGGCGACGGAAAGTAGGTTCCTTTCCTCATTGCTGAGCTCGACTCCGGTTTCGGTGACTTCTTTCATCGCGGCCGCCATGTCGTCGTATCGCTCAGCCTGCTCTGCAAGCTTGGCGCGTTGCACCAATTCCTCCTTGTCGACGGACATTTTTGATGATTTGAGATGACTATATTACTGATGCCCCTGCAATGAATATTAAAAAAGGTCAGCTGGATAGAAAAAAATTAAATGGCTGAAACGAATTCGAATATTTTCTCAGAAAGACTAATCGTTTGGGCGTCACTTTCACCAAAGCGAATCCAATTGGGTATGAGTCATCATGAATGCGGCGCACCTTGGATAGAGGCTCACGAGCGCACAAGCGCAATGTAAAAACTCGATGTAGCTCAGAGAGCGACCCTCACGCCAAACGCGACATCGACGCGGCGTCCGTTCGGTTCGACAGCATCTCACAGACTCGACTGACTAGCTAGGTGCGCGCCGCCGCCTGGTCACCGTCGAGCCACCGACAATGCGCCAACGGTATTGATCCAGCGCCACGGGATAAACACTCCAGACGAAATACGACTAGCGCGACGCTTGCACACACCCCTCACCCTCTCCCACCCTCCTGCCCCCACCCCCTGTCCACCCGCCCCTTGTGCAACGCGCCGCCCTCGCGCCCCCGCCCGAGCTCGCGCTAGCGATCGCCAGCCCAGCGCCCACCCTTATCTATCTATCAATCCATCTTCAATTCTGTTCTGTTGCTAGGTTTTTCTAAACCAGACCTTTTTACATGTCTTATACATTATAGATATTACATTTTACAAATCATGAGCAATGTAACCCATTACTTTGAACATAATTCATATTTTATACCTAGCAGACATACATACTTTGCTATTTATTAGGGTGTGGTTTTTTAAGTGAAATTTCCTTGAAAATGTTTGTTAAAAACATTAATGCTTAATAACAAAAAAAAACCTTGGTGGTCTTAATTGCCTTTACATAGTAAATCTCATATTTTATTAATTTTTTAGTATATTGACTCTACTTTTTGAAAATCTTATCATTTTCTATATACTTTTTATGTAATTGTATTCACACTGATAGCTTAAATTCTCATCAATCAATTAAAAATAAGTTCCTTTTACAACTTTCTCGAATGACCATTAAACCAATTTTCTGGAATAACATATAGAAAGAGTAGCAGTCAAATCAGTAGCAATTAATATTTTGCTCGTAAACTTGTATTATACCGATACAAATTCATGAAAATAAAATTCTAAATGGATTTAATAATTTTTTCTTTAATACTTATTATAGATAGATAGATAGATAGATAGAATATTCTTTATTGTACACCAGTAAAAATACAAAAAATTAGGAATATACAAAACAATTAAATGTACAAGAGGCGGCCTTATCGCTAAAACAGCGATCTCTTCCAGGCAACCTTTGGTAGAGGAGTGGTAGTTTATTATACTATGTTCTTCTGAATAAAATAAACTGGTCATTTTGTATTATACTCCCCAACAACTATTTTAAGAATACATCTTCTTACTTAAAAAGAGGTCCATCCGTAAGCATTTTAAAGCCCAAATATTAAGCATTGACTCATAAGAATCAAAAATTGCATCATCATTGCTACTACTTACTTAATTTCTGTATACTATAATAAGTGTATAGTATGTTCATATTCAATAGCATGATTATTGAATTTTTTAAATTGATACAATTTTACTGTTTTATAATAGAATCTTTAAATGAAGCAGGTTGATTCAAAATACATTTTGTTGAATGATCATATACAAAAAGCTTTAATAAGTTTTGAAAACTGCTGGTTGGTAAATTCGGCCAGGTGTAAGTTTTAAATTGAATAAAGATCTCAAAATCAAATTGTATCATACAATACATAAATATTTGTATTCAAATACAACATACATCCATTTTTTTGCAAAAACAATATAATATTAAAATATGTAAAAAAACTTTTACCAGTGACTCATAATGACCAGAATTTAACATGTACAACGAAAATCAATACTGAATGCTGTAAGTGACCTATGTGCCTGCAATAGAGCAATCTAGTTTTAGCCTAAGTAATGCACGTGCCTATATCGTGGAAGAGGCAAGGCTATACTATGAGCCCAGACTTATAAAATTAATGTAGTACTTTTATAATATGCAAACACTGCCATCAAAGTAACGGAAGAAGGATAAAAATCTTATAGTAACCCACAAAAAGGAGAAGAACTTCAATGACATAAATCGTTATCGACAAAGATAACGGCGTGACTGAGTACGCACGACAAAATTAAGACGCACTAACGTGATAGACCATCATCGAAAGTTAAAAAGGCAGCAAATGAGGAATTACACTTAAATAAAAAGGAATACCATATCAATAGCATCGATTAGACATTTCGAATCTAAAAAAACTTAATATCACTTATATCCGCACTACAATTACCAAAGTGTTACGAATCAAATATCTACTTACTGGAGAAATTTAACGTCAGGTGCAATGTAGAATGTCTAAGAATTAACAGTTAAAATTAAAAATAGGTAATCATTGGAACTAGCAATAGAATCCTATTGCAGATAAGAAAACTATCTTAACCGCACCGCAATACCGTGTCGCCGGTTCGGGCAAAATGGCTGCTGCAAGGGACACTCCTTTTATGCGTCACAGTCACAAATGTATGTAGGTATAATATTTTAACAAAACCACTCGAAATATTCACAAAAATTATCGCACTCAATATTATCTCAATTCACTTACTTGTTTGAAGGGATATAAAGTAATTAAGCCAGCAAATTGCAACACAATATCAATTTTTCTCTTGCGGTGAACGATACACTACACTGACGGCGGCGGGGCCAGAGGGGAAACAAAAAACGGAACAGGGTTCTCATATAAGGTCGGCCATCTTAAATGCTCAAGGAGGAAGTTTAACGATTGAACATAGGTTGAAGTTACCACCCGTATATCTTTCTCTGTTCCATGTATATAAATGAAAAGAGATGAATGGTATAAGGAAAAATCACACCGCTCTATTTCAACACGTACAGGAAGTGCATAAAAGGCGGGCTTTTTAAAAAATACACAAGGATAAAATATTTATCTAATAATGAAGTTTGGCATTTCAAAAGGTAATTCAAAACTATATTTAATTTAAATTAAGCACTTTTAATTTTTACTTTATCTAATAAAAAGAATCGTAAATGAAGCATAGAACATAGATAAAAAATATTATCTCCGTATTTTATTATATAGATATCTACAGATTGTTAAAACGTAACTGTCTTTTTTTATCGGTCAGTAGATAGATATCTATAAACGTAAAATATAGATATTATTTTAATAATCCGCTACTGTACCACAAATGTGAGTTTAGGTTTGTAATAAACATTAATTAAAAGGGAAAGTTTTATTTTAATTTATTATAGATAAATATGGTAAAATATATCTAAATGTCGATATCTATTATAAAGGTCGGTATTCACGACAGCGACTTTAGTCAACGGCGACTCAAGTCGCTGTAAAAAGTCACGTCTAGACAATCGCTGGCGATACAACGACTTTTGTCGCTGCAAATCTGACATGTCACTGGCGACTAACGACTTTGACCAATATTTTATTGTATTTTTCGGCTTTATTAGCTATTGGGTTTAATATAATATTCATTTATAATTAATTATATTTTCAATAATAATTTTTTTTAAAGGTTGTACAATATCTATATAAATATAATTTGTAATTTAATGTAATTGGACAGAAGACATATACGATAATTTAACATCCAAACTTCAATCAAGCAGAGAGGTGCGTCGCCAGGAACAATAAAACTTTTAAAATAAAAGACGCAAAAAATTATTTAAAGAAAGCCTAAAAGTCCATTAATCATCTAAATTTTTGATAAGTATCTATTGTATTAAGAGCTTTTTATTATCTAAATATCTTGAAATTATAAATGAATAATAGATATATTAAACCTTGTTGTTTTACAACATAATTACTAATAATAAATATTTTTTTTATAGTGATATGACGGTCAGGTCCATATTGGTGGCGAGTAAATTTCCCTAGCGGCGGTTTGCGGAACTAGTATAGGACAGATTTGGCAGATACTTTTAGAACAGATTCATGGGAAACAACCTGAGTTTATCATTTTATTGTTTTTAAAACAATCTGCGGTATGATTTCATTGTTGGACATTTACAAGGTACTCGAAAATACTATAAGAACTCTTCGTGAGCGTTAAATTAGATTAGATTAGAGAGAAAGATTTGAAAACTTAAACCCTCTTTGTTGTAGTTATTACACTGAAGAACACAGCAGTAGATATTTCTTTTTTTATTAATATCCACCTCAATACCTAAATAATTCTTTAATACAACCAAATAATGATAAACAGGCTGTTTATCGCGCATCTGACAAGAAAGTATCTAACAGTATCTGTCATACTACTGGCATTCGCTAGTTCTGCGAGTCGCCGCTAGGGAATCTGCTCGTTGCCGATTACAGATTTGGCATAAAATACCAAATCTCACACTTTTGAAGTTCGAAAAGAAACAACTTTGTTGTTTTTTATTTTGTCTGAATTTTGAATTAGGTCTTATTTCTAATTGTGTTATGTGAAAATAAAACAAACTAATATTTTATTGACATTTATTATTCATATATTTACATACATACACACAACTTAAAAAGCATATTTTGTTTTAATTTATTTTACATAATTATAATCATAAAATTTCTCAACAACAACTATAATATAAAATCTTTGGTTACTAAGTCTAAAAATCAAATAATGGCACCAATAAAATAGGTATATTAAAAAAAAAAATTAAGATCAATTTTAAATGCAACTTTAAAAAAATTAAAGTAAACATAAAGTTTAACTTATAAACTACTATTGACACATTCTGGCTCCATCATCAGAACCTGGATATCACTTAAGAATACATTCTTTAAAGTTTAAACATTTAATGAGCCTCTAATTCATTGCTAGAAAAATAACATTGTAAGATTTCTTCCCACTTATTGTAAGATTAGTTTCTTTTTTCATTTTATAGGTATAAGAAGGAAAATACTGATATATTTATTAAAACTTACAGCGTTTATATAATGTTATATAAAGCTACAAGAGTGACAGCAGCCTAGCCAACATTTTCCACAAAATCTAGTGTATGGTGATTATTTACATCTCTTTATTTTCTAGCGAAACATTCTGAATTTTAAATATCTCAAAATTTTAACATTGTATTTAGTCTCTTTTTGTTCTCGGAGTCTCATATAAGCTTATTTCAATTACTTTCACAAGATTACAGAATTATTTTACATATATCAGAGCAAAACTTAGAATTATTATTTAAGTAACTGAAGTACCAAAATTAAATACAATAAATTAGTGAACTATCGTCCATTTTGATGGTTTAGTACATTTTCCTGTATCCGGACATAATCTATTAAATGTCGTAGAGCTATCAAACCCTAATATTTCCCTTTCTTCCTGTATTCTATATGTAAATGTACTTTCATAAGTACCGATAAAGTATGCCGCATGGGAACATATGATTTGATCTATGATAGCTATACCACCGTCTTTAAAATCATCTAATTCTGATTGACTTGGTATGAAAAAGTGGACTTTTAATCCTAGAGCTTTAAGTTCGTTTTCTAATTGCATTAACTCGGAATGATGTCCATCTGATGCTATATATATATGAATTATATTTGGGTTGTATTTTTTTATTGCTGCGTCAATTTGTTTAACAGTACCCTTAAGAGAGGGTACGTCTGGTTTACGAGATCGAGCAAAGTCCTGCCGCCTCCAGTGAATGCTGATATATGACGAACATTTGGCTGTTATACAGTTAAAATGCTGGGATATAAAGTTTTTAGCTGTTGTTATAAGGTCTGCATTAAACTTCATACTTTTTCTGCAATCCCAGAAGTTCTTAGTCCCATAATGATCGTGTAACACAATCTCGCCATGAGCGAACATGACAAATTTATCAGATGGGTGCAAAGCTAATATTTCCCATAACTTTGATATTCTACCCTGAAATTTCACACATATAGTCTCTGTAACGGTTATATTGTTGTATCCCCAAAATTCTCCATCATACTCACAATTCCCGCCAATTTCCCATTTATCTCTAAAATCGCCTTCTTCGAACGCATTTTCGAAATTCTGTAATACGTACAAGCGATCGATATTAAAAGTGTTTCCGTCGATTTTTGAGAAAATTTCGTGTAGTTCAACAACTGGAGCGAACTTCTTTAAGGAATCCACATCAAAGAATTTATTCCAATGTATTGGATAACTTTTTCGTTCTGTTTTCCAGTGGTACAATCTATACCAGGGCGGTAAAATTAATTTCCACTTTTCATTACGTTTTCTTGCTTCAGAGAGCATAATAGCGAATCGCATGTAGACATCTCGCCTCAAATTAAACCCTTCCGGCGGGTTCACGTCGTATAAAATAAACTTTTCATTAAATAAATCACTATCACAAGTTTTCGTTTTCAAATCACAGTAACCTTCATTATTTCCGTTCGTTGATATGAAACCAATAAAGAGAAGAAGAAGATAAGTAATCATATTTACTATATTTATTATCAAACGTTTTTCTAACTAATTTATTAAAAAATATTTTCTTCACAACAACATTAACTTGAATAAAATTTTTGAAAATTTACGAATTGACGTTTGATAAGATAACAATTACGGAGTAGTGATGTGAAAACCGGTATGTAATGAAAACGAATTAAAATCGATTTTCACACGCTAAATTGTTGGTTACTCGAATAATTCAAATAAATCGGCAATTGTCAATATTTGTTTAAAATATAAATAAGCTTGTCATAAAAAGAATATTTACATTTTTGTATTTTTTAATTAGAAAGAGATAGAAATATCTTATTTATCTTAAAATAATAATTTGGAAAAAAACTATGTTAAAATGAATGAATCATAAGTCTATTAAATTATTTAAATTAGGCAAATAATTGCAACACTGAAAATCTGATGTCATAGTTGAAAGCAGTCCGGATGAGTATTTTAACACAAAAAAATAATAAAGATCTCATATAATTTATTAATTATAAGCTTTTATTGATAAAAATGGAACTCAACGATGTCATCGTCAACCAGCCTGTGGTTATAGACAATGTAAATAAATTATATAAAACATAATTACCGATCGATTTTTTGTCGTATTGGCGTTTTCATTTTTCATAATTATTCTGTTAAAATGACTAATAATATTCATAAAAACGTTTTAATATCTCATATTTGATACGTGTGCATAAATTTCACTATTGAACATAAGTGTTTAAGTTGTTTTAATGATAAGTGAGTCATGCCTGTACCGATTTTCGAAAATGATTTTTTTTATAGAAGTATGATATTTGCAGGGTTCTGGAGTTATTAAAGCTGGGTTTGCCGGTGATCAAATACCAAAATGCAGGTTTCCGAACTAGTAAGTAACAGTTTATGCTAATTTTCCATTGTTGTCCTAATTTGGTTTTACTTGAATAAAAATGGTTTTCTCATGGCTTTAATGTTGCTACGCTTAGTGTTATTTGGATCTTAGTCTGTAAAATGGGTAAAAAAGTCAACGAAATTAATTATTTTTTTTACTTCATCCATTCTTTACGAATTTGTTATAATAAAATCTTTATAATTTTATAT
>DVXP01002527.1:0-12595 GCA_018235645.1 Junonia grisea | reverse complement strand
CTCCCGTGCGTTGCTCCGCTCGTGGCTTGCGGAGCCCTTCTCAGGAGGGCGAAGAATCGTCTCGCCCTCCCCACACATCTTCAAACACTTAATAGATATATACAGCATTGATAGTCACGTTAGCTTCCAATAACATTTTTTTAAACTATTATCTATTCAATAAATACTACAGACTGCAATAATAACACGCTTATTAATTATTTAATATTCAAACATTTGGTAAAAAATTAACAAGAATTCGATTGTATTTAAACTAACAAACATTAGTAACTAAGGTAAGGCTCCCTAACGATAAAGATTAATAAATAAATTAAACATTTTTTTTATAAAAAAAAACATAATTTATAGATTAAACCGTTTTTTCGAATACCTATTTCGGAATTACCCTTACCCTATATTTCGACCTTGTTAGTAACTATCTCATACGTCGCCGTCGTAACCAGTTCTACAATATGTACCAATAATATAATGACAAATTGAATAAATTTAACAACTGCTTTATCAACGAACTTTTGTTTTTATCACGATTTCCTTAATTATTATAAATTAATACCTGACGTTTAAAATAATAATCAAATATTACAATTTCCCTTTCATTCCCCCAAAAAGGCCGGCAACGCATTTTGTAGCATCTCTGGTATTGCAAATGTCTATGGGCGGCAGCATTAGGTGATCTGTCAGCTCGTTTGCCAATCCCATAAAAAAATACGACGAAAAGAGTGAATAGCTTCATATAAAATGTTCTGCCACTGGAACATCAGATTAAAATCCGGATCCGACACACGACAAGTGGGAATGGGCTCTATGGGTTCCGTTATAACTAATCAAGTATTTATTTTGCTATAATCTGCGAAAACAGTATAAATCTGTCTGGTATGATATACACACAGACACTCTACGTACGTTTTACTCTGACACCGGAGCATCCTCAGAAGATCCTCTACAACGGTCAGTTGAGAAGACTTCTCAACTGACCGTTGTAAATATTTGATTTGTTATCATGGAATTCCGCAAAGTAACGCCTAATTCAATTAAATATCCGTTATAACTATTGACTAAAATCAGTATTATTATTTTCCTCACCACATGCTTTGTTAGTCTAGGTGAAACAAACCAATATGATACATAATTAAGTTATTACAAATACATGAAATATTCACTAATTATATTTATTATTATTAAACCAATATGTTACCAAGCAATCCAAGCATACCCACAGATAAATTAATACGCCAATATTTCAGTGTTTTCCTTACTGGTGTCAAATTAACAAGGATATGTCGAACGGTATTAAATGCATGAAGTGAAAATATTTAAATTAAGGCAAGGGCTCCTTATTTCGAGGTATTTCGAAAAAAACGGCTTAAAAAAACTTAGCTAAAAACTGAAGCCTAGATGGCTTCATAAGTTTATTTTCGTTTAGAACCTTTATAGGAAAAAAAACTTAGAATTTATTTGTTATTTATTATAAGCCGTTTTTTCGAATACCTCGTAAATAGACACCTTTACCTTAGTTTCAATATTTTATGATATAATTATTCAGTTAAAGGTAAACCTTAATAAGTATTTCAGTACGTGGTTTCGCAAGGAATATGAAAAACATAAAGCTTATTTATGGAGGAGGATGCAAAGGCTAATATTTTTCATAATTTGAATTAATACCATTAAAATAATTTATATCTAATTTACTTACATTAGTACGGTCCACGGATAGTCCACGGATCTATTTATGAAATAATGCTTGTGTCAAAATATTATCATTTTTGTCGTGATTTTTATATGGAATAGGGCGGCAAACGAGCTGACAGATCACTTGATGGTGAGTGAATGCTGTCGCCCATGAACATTTGCAGCACCAAAGGAGCTACAAAATGCGTTGCCGGCCTTTTAGGGGGTATGGAGGGGGAATGGATGGGGAATTAATGGGGAAGGGGTGGGAAATTGGGCCTCCGGTACCCTCAAAACTCGGTTCTGTGACGGTTTAACCAGACTATTACCAAGTTTTAGGCATAGGCTTTTAATATTAGACAACTATAGTCTACCACACCAAGATGTTTACCTATCACTTGAGTTATCCATAATATCCATTCAGACTATGTAGAAATCTTATTAAACTTTGTCAAATTACAAAAAGTTACAATATCTGTTATTTAAAGACGAGTTTTTAGATAAACATTTATAACACATCTATTAGTTATTTTGGATTCACCATTGTAATGGAAAATAAAGGTAAATCACGCGTTCTAGAATTCAGATTACGTTACCTTCTTGCTTTAAACTTAGATACCATCTTTACGACATTTTTATCGCAACAGGTAATAAAATAATAAATATAGTAATATAATAGTAGGTACTTACATGCGTCACGAAATGTAGATATATTGGCGCGTAGTTCGACGTATTCCAGTTAACCTGCGTCAAGCGAGCAAAGACGTGTGAAGCGCAAATAATTTAAATAGTTTAATGGTAACACTGATTTCATTTCGGTACTTTCCCTTTCTGGATTACATTATTGTGCCGGGTCTTCACAATACCCTCTCGCTAGTCTGACCTGCCCGACATACCCTTTATATCAGGCGCGGATCCAGAAATTTGTTCAGGGGGGGGCACTACTTACCCGACAAAAAGGGGGTTATTTTTTGGCTACGTATGTAGGTATATATGTATGTATAATATTAATGTATGTATGTATGTAAGTTTGTATATAGGTTTGTATGTACGAGTATGGATGTTTTTGTTGATTGTATGGTATGGCATATGGTAATTCGATAAATATCTGTATGTTTTGTCTGTCTGAGAAGAAAATTAGGTTAATTTATTTGAGTGATTTATTCTTACTATAACCTCAGTAATGGATATCATCTGCACGAAAATCGTATACGTTGTGCCTTCTATGCGTAGCTCGTCTCGTGACTAGTAGACAAGAAGGTATTGTGACGAGGTCTGCTAGCCACGAGTAGTCCTGCTCTCTTCTCGCTGATACGTACAGAATTCAGAGCCTATCCTCAATGCCATATGAAAACGAAAGTGCTAGAGCAACTCACACACTTATAGACGTAGGACCCGGATGTTGATTGGCTTAAGAGGCCGAGAAGAAGATTCTTCGGTTGCCCTGCTATCTTCTGGGAAATGACAATATCAAAGAAGGTGATTATGATGGGCATCATAACCACCACAATGATTTTCTGCTGATTGTCGTCGACGCATCCCCAAGAAGAAATTTTGCCCGACCTTCTTGACAAGCGCATTCTAGATTGCCTCCTGCATTTTAAACGATGTTTCGACGATACTTTTCTCCGCTTCAGACTCAAGATCTTAGTTTTTACGCAACGGATGAGACCATACAGACATATTCTAGATGCGCATAAATTAGACACTACCGGTATAAATTAAAAAATATGATAGCAGCGTGTCTTGAGCCTACAGAGGAGAATGGCCGTCCTCGTGATGCAGGAATACCGCACGATATCCTTTGAGAGGGCGACCCTTCAGACGTGCTTCCCGCCGTAAGACATCCTAGCGAAGAGCGACACGAGGATCTACGACCGGACTCGCGCCTTTTGTCAAATCGACGGAAATGCGTGCCTACCAGTGCCTCCAGAGCGCTCAGGCGGCAAGAGCAGCGAAGGGCACAAACGGCGTGGTGTGCTCGTCTCCGTGAAAATTGGTATGCGCATAACCGCGTCATGAATGCGAGGCCTTCGAGGCCTTGATGTGTAGGAAGTGACGAGTCATCTCCCGACTCACATAGGCCCTGACCGGTCCCGGTTGCTTTGGATGGTACATGTTTAAGATCGGACGCGAAGCGACAAAACTGCAGGGCGGACCAATACACTGCCTAGCATATGCTACAGTCGTGTCCCGTGCTACAGTCGTGGACCGCAGAGAGGCAGGTTTTGGGCCAAGAAATCCGGCGAAATCTCTCCCTACGGGCAGCGAAGGAGGTCTCCCCTACGGCAGGACTGTAGTCTCCTTCGGTGAAACCGTCATGGTTCAGCAGGAGACTGCGTTTGGAAGAGGGCCGACCCCTCCCTGCGGAGACGACCTGCGGGTCGCCTTACCAGCCCCCAAGCCCCATTGCCCGGGGCGGAATAATTAGGGCATTCTCTCCGGCCGAGGGAGGCTCACGCCCGTTTTATACGGTCGAGAGGAGGACGGCAGTCCGGGGACGATTCTTCGCCCTCCTGAGTCGTGCTCCGCAAGCCACGAGCACAGCAATGTATGGGAGGGGCAGCGGAGGTGCTGCGAAAGCGATCCCGCAGCCTCTCCGATTCCGTGCTGAAGGGGGCCATCGAAGGGATTTTAGTGAGGACAATCTCACGTAACCCGACCACCCGTCCCAGGAATCTTAAAATTTACCCTGCATAAACATAAAAAGGTAACAGCGTGTGCATCGCACATACTAAATTTACCACCTTTTCGGTACGGGGAGCCAGTAACTAGAAATTTTGTTCAAAACGGTCACCATTACCATTGTGACCAGAACGAGGTCTATTGGTATTTCGTATACCTGATCGCCTGGACGTTTGCATCAACAAGGTATTTTTAATCAATGAACTAAGCAGTTCCATGCTCTTCGGCTCGAGATAGCGAGAAGCGAGATTGATAGCGAGAGAACAGTGGTAATTGACCAGATAATCGGGAAGAGTTAATCTCTTACCGTCTTGAATAGACCCGGGCGCAGTAAATTGTACTGCGCCCCGGTCTATTCCTCCGGCACAAGCGTCCCACAAAACCTTACCTGTCGAGTTCTTAAGGAGCTTGTTGCATGGCCAAGAACTCGAGCGATTGTAACGCTGACACTACTCTCTAGGAGTCCCCTTGAAGTTCGATTCTCTTCAAATATTAATAATTTCAAATATTTAGTAATTTCGGAGTGAAAAAGTGGTTTAGTAATTGAGGTTCAGGGGGGGGGCAAATGCCCCCATTGCCCCCCCCTTGGATCCGCGCCTGTGGTAGAATAGTTTTATTTGCAACGGCAAATAAAACTATTCTAAATTGATCTGTCCAAATTGATCGAACATACGAATTACGTATTACACTTATTGATGCTAGTGGAAACACACGTTGTCCTGTCCAGCGTCACTAAATTCAAATTGTATTCTCAAACTAACCGAAGACCTACTCGATAATACACGCAAAATTTCATCTAAATAAGCCCAGTCGTATATGATGTACTATAATGTGCAGACGAACTTGATATAAGTATATTTTTATGATGTTGTTATTCTAAATATAACTAGATTTGCAAGTACTCTATCTGAAATTCACTTGTGTACATGTACAAGTGGTACCGCTGCACCCATTTCAGTTTAATACTGTTTGCTCTGAAGGTGTGGCTTTATGCGCTTCATTCCGATATCGTTTCATGGCGAACTATTATTGACTTTAAATAAGAGAGTTCTTAATGGATTTTTTTTTGCATTCGTTTCTTCGTCGTTTGTAAACCGATTATGATAACTCTTTTATCGGCAAATGGGTTATAGGTACATTTTTAGGGTTCCGTAGTAAATTCGGATCCTTCAGATGTAGTTTCGCGAAGCACTAACCCTAACTACAAGTAGGTACGCATTTGTCACTTGAGTCTAGAGAATTGTAACCATTATTTTTTCTAAACACCAATCTAAATATACATATATAAAATGAAATCGTGACTGACTGAGCTGCCAACGTACGTAACGTAGTTCAACTGAATGAACCACATAGATATTGTTAGAAAGCCCTTTGTTCACCTCAGATTTTTGAAGATTCATAAGTTATTAATGTTATAAAGTGAAGAATTGTGTTTTTCTCTGGAATGAAACGCGTTTTATAGCTAGGTGCAAATTGAATGTTATGAGGTGCTAATGTTCCTAATTTTTTTCTTTTGTTTTGAAATGTCCTTAAAATTAGCGTATATATGTAAAATGATTTATTCCACTCGCAAAAATTTTTGAGTCCAGTTTTAACACGTTTTATAAATATAATAAACAAGTCATGTTTCACATTTTCTCCACCATAAACTTTATAAACATGCTTAACATTCATGGTTACTGTTGCTCAGCTTCTGTTATTAGGTAGGTATATAGAAAGCTTTTGCAATAAAAATATTTTTGACGCAAATGAAATCAAACTAAACAATTTAAGATAGGAGCTTTAAATCGACATCGATGGTGCAATCATCTTTACGATAATATGATGATTTCATTAATTAATACATTCAAAATTATTAAAGTTGAATTTTGTAACTTTGTATTATATATTTCGTATGAATAACAAAAATATAAATTCGTCGTTCACATGGTGACACGTGCGACATCAGCATACAATGTGGTACGACCATATAACCTACGGCCTCCGTGACGTCACCGACCAGGAAGCGCAAGCCCAATTTCTTAAACACGTATTTTTTGGTACCATTGTAATAATTAAAATGATGTTATATGATGCGAATGACGTTCATTCTTAAAATTATTTTGTTTTTATCGAAAAATATCTTCGTATAGTTTTCGTCTTCGTATACCTGTCATACATTTAGAGGCGTTATTCGATTATTACTTATTAGAAAAAAATTACTTTCATATTTGTAAGAGCCATCACTCATGATGACATACTAATTAGGTACTCTTTTCAGTAATAAACTTAAGTATTTGGAATTAAGGCGTTTTCTTAATCACGAAGATAATTCTAATGAGGCGTATTTAAAGTGCTTATTTATCTTTATAATGCGTCTGTTGTAAATATTTACATTGTGATTATATAATGCTAGTAAGGGAAGTTATTATCTGGTATATTTCCACGTGTAAACGGTCGAGATTAATAACTTTTTTATTTATGTAATTTTTATATTTTTTGCCATATCGTTTTTGGGAACAATAGTGTTTATGCATTTAAAAGTTTTAGAAATTGTTTATAAATTATATAACGTACACATATTACTGCAATCAAAAAAAAATTCACATTCGGACTTCGAAGACTTCAAAACTGAAACTTAAAGTTTAGCATTCCATCTGCAGCGTAGACATCCATTACGAAAAAAAAATTGGTAAATACGTATACGAATTTATAATTATTTTAAACAATTTCAAAATGTACATAATTCTATTTAATTAAATAAATGTGTACTTTAATTCTTCAATTACAAAACATAAAGAATGACTGGGCAAATACTTAACTACCTACAATTTAAAATATCATTCTAAATTAGCATACATACTGGGTCACGTCATAGAATCGCTGTTTTCATTTAGAACAACCATGTAAAACTAAAAACTATATGTGAATATATTTTGTTATGTATCTAACTAATAGTTATGATAACTATACACAATGTAGGTTGGGTAGGAAAGCTGTTACTTTCTGCATTCTACGTTTACAAAATGGCTATATAACTTATTTCAATAGTGTTTGTTCGATATTGTTAGCAATAGTTCATGGGCCTAGTTAGGGAGGGGTTTTTGGGATTCAAACTCCCCCCCAATCCGACTAGTCGGCATAAATCGGATTCATACTTTCCATATAATTCTCAATATAATGTATTTAGAAAGATTTCAAATTTTTTTCAAAATTTATTCGATTGGGACAAGACAAGAAGAGAAAATTATTTATATTAATAAACCCCTCACGAAATAAAATCCTGGCTACGCCCGTGAAATAGGTATATTATTATTCATTAAGTATTGTTTTAAAATTTAAATGAAAAAGATTCAATTTCCAAATTGGATTACAATGAATAAGTATAATCCACATTGAATATTATCAATGTTCAATGTCTAATAACGCCTCGTAGGTACTTATTTGGGATAATACCATCAGTGTATTTTGACGATAAAACGAAATTAAGACATTATTTTGAAACTTGAGGTACTTCAATATTATTCCAGGTATTACTGGGATTTAAGGTATAGGTACTTCAAATCCTTTAAGTTTTATATAATCCAGATTTTTATACAGATAAAAATCTGAACCTTGGCATACAGATATTTGAACACCAAGGTTCATGGAAACCATTCTGCTATTATAGTTTTAGTAACGAACATGATTTTTCAAAATATTTCTCATTTAATTACCTATTTTATGTTTTTGTTACAAACTCACACTAATAACAAAGATAGAACCGCGCGAATCACAAGGCTGAGTTAGCTGAACATAAAAATTCGTTCTTGAAAAACTCCAGCTCCGAAGTCCAAGGCGAAAGTACGTAACATGACGGCGTTGGGTCATTTAAATGAAGACCAGGGGGCGTGTCTTGCGTCAGCATATTATTGAAACCGGTTTCCATTGCATAGGAATAGATCGCTTCACGATAAATCGCCTGAAATAAACCCACTTGAAAACAGCTGAAACTATGTTCCGAAGATTACAAGTTACGTAACTAAATCGATGTTCTTGTTATTGTAAGATTTGGCCGACTTGGAATAGGTTTAGACGAAAATATTTCCTGATTTCAGCAAACTTGAAATTGTTTTGTTTTTATGATAAAGATTGGTCAAAGTTGTCTACGCTTGACAATATTTGTACCTTATTCCAAAAATAAGGGTAAGAATATGGTACAATATGATAAAAATATAAAAGAGAAACTAAGTTGCAATGGGAATTGCACTGTGTTATGGACACTAGGAGACAATTTCCAAAGACAGTTTTATTAAATATTATTTTTTAGTCAAATATTAGCCAAATAGAAGATGTGATGCTAACACATAAACCACGCAAGGCAAACTTTTAAGTTAGATAACATTTCGACATCAACATGGTTGCGTGTTAAATGTGCACTTTAAAATCATACGATTTCTCGTGAAAATGAATTTTAGCTTAGAATTTCTTTAATAAAATCCAACGTATGTCATATAACCGGCTATACTATATTGTTGCAATGCTTATTTGAAATTTAAATCCACCTAAATGTGTTACGTTGTAAGTAGGGTTGTCACTTGCAAGTTGCAGTGTATTTTCGTACGTAATATACGGGTTGATATCTAATATTTATCAAATTATTATGATACATTCTATATTGTACCTACGGGTCGACAGTATACTTGAAAATGATATACTTAATCATATAGTAAATTTTCGCGATTACTATTCATTTTTATTATTTAAGTAGAAATAATTATAAATGCTAATGCAGCGTAAGCGACACGCCTACTATTGTAAACGTATCATGAATGTAAAAGTATGAGTCGCAATCAACGCATATTTACATATTAATAATTTAGAATTTAACTTATATTTAATAATTAAATTTTGAAGTATTCCATATATATAGCTAGATTTTACTAGCTAATTCTATAACAACACAAGTTGCCAACTACAATATTTATATGTATAGAATAACTTTCTTTCTTGCAAAAATAATTATATTTATCGTAAAAAAATATATTCCAAATACATAATATTATTATAAATTACTTATATTAAGTTTTTAATGATTGAAAAAAAAATCTGCATCGGTTAAAGCAACCCTACCTGCGACATTCTTGCTTGTTTTGGCAGTCATTGACATCGACAGGTTTAAATCCATATCCCCTTTGTATGTAAGTTCATTAACCAGAATATATTTCATTTGTATGCAATCTCAATTAATTCTAATTAATTACATGCACACAATAAACTAGCTCTAGTTATTTAGAAATCGCCGCCATTAGTTCGTTACTTTCTACCAGCAAACAAGACTTCTATAAATTAATTATTTGAATTGTAAATCATGTTATTATTTATTAATAAATAAAAGTTTGTAATTTCAAAAATGTAGATATTTGATAACGGGTAACGACTGCTAGCTAAACATTTTATACATTTTAGAATGTTTATAATTTTATCATTCTATATTCCAAAACCACAAAAGAAAAACAACCGTAACTCTTCAAACGATGATATTTTACATAATACGATAGCCTAGAATTTTTACAATGTGTGTTATATGAAATTGTTTATACCTATGTGCATATTTACGCTCTTGAAATAAATGAGCCAAGCGATTTGCTTTCCTTAATCTCATCTTACTGGCGCCGAGTATGGGATAGAGAAGCCATTAATGATTCACCATTACTTAAATATTCTTGTGATAAGTAATTCTTGTACATATAATAAATTGCAACGTAATCGCTAATGGGTATCGCAATGAAAAAACTAAATGCATGATTTCGATATTGGTTTTCGACGTATTATGTGCGGCGGAAGGGCAATTGTCGAAAACTTTACTTTGCCAAATTATAACAGAAAGGAGGCGCAATTAGTAGTTTTTATTTATGTTTGTACTTACAGAAATCAGAATTCATTTGACAGAAATTTACACGTTTTGATGTAGACTGATTCAATGATTAGGCCCGGAAATAATAAATTATTATTATTTGGACCTAACGATTACTATGTTTTTTTTAAGAATCTGAGAATTAACCAAAACATTTCGTTACAATAAAAAAAAAAACAAAAACGGGTCACGAATGTTATAGTCCTAAATATGAAGGACAAAGTCTAACGCGACATCATTGTTGCGTTATCAGAAACAGGAAAAGCCGGTGCTTTGATATGGAGTTTGTTTGCGGCTATGCATGAAATTCTGAATATGTGACTAATATTGTAAACTTATGATTTAATGCAAATGTTTTGAAAATAATCCTCTATCATGTGACGTTACTTTAATAGCCATTACTAATTGTTTGTATTATTCAACTAATGTGTATCATGAGCATGATGAAATCTCTTTTATTACGTTAAAATCCACTGCGTACTAATCTGTTTATAGGTAGTTACTGCTTTAAAAGATATTTCTATACATTATATCCTGGTTATACCACATTTCAACGAGAATATAAATAGTTATGTGTTTTATTTCAATTTGGTTTACAATTGTAATGTGTGCCAAATTAAATTAGAAAGTGCATTAATTTTGCTATGCGGCATTCTATCTAAATTGAAACATAAATTATGCCAATACCTTGTAATTAGACCTTTTATCCATCCATTACACATATAAAACTAGATTTGTGTTTATGTTACTGTCAAATGCTAAAATTACTCAACAGGTATTAGATAAAAAGGATCAGTCGTTTAACTTTCCGCAGTTTCATGATGATGAAAAAAGCAGTTAATTCAAAACTACTAGAGCGTGTTATTTTTCACTAAATCAGTTTTTTATTAATAAATTTATATTTGCCTAAATTATTCCATACATATCCTGTTCCTTGAGGGACGCAATAGTTAAATAGTTATTACCATCTAACTACTGCACTACACCCTAAAAACCATATGTTCGTGCTTAAAGAGAATCTTCTATACCCGTAAAACACGTCAAACTGTGTGACCAAATTGAGTTACAACCGCTAAAAATCAATGTTGGGATTCTTACCTACTAAGTTATAGCAAAGATAAGAATCCTAACATTGATTTACAGTGGTCTCATCAATTCTCTCTCTTATCCTTATTTCATTTTTCTTATATGCCACGTGTTAAAATACCAAAACCTTTTATAGCCGGACTATCGGTGCCTCGTGTTCTCTATCCTAGTTCTGCTTTATGCACTTCTTATTTGCCAGACGATCTAACCTTAATCTATCTATCTACACATATTCTAAAATATTTAACGAAAATTTGTTATGTGGGGGTTTTTGGGCCATAAAATAGATGTTGTTTGATGTTTAGGAAAACGCGTATTATTTAATTGTCATTCAACAAAGCTCGGTCGCCAAAAAGTAATTTAACTAATGCGAAAATATTGCGAATGAAGACGAGACAAGTTTAATAGCAGTGTAATAGTATCGTGTAGAAATGTCAATGTCATCTTATACAACGTGTCCGTGTTTGGTATTGTCCAAATAAAGACAATTGCTTTGAGATTGTATTGCGTAATGTTGTCGTCACTCGCGTCCTTAACGGTGGCGATTAATTGAACTCCATTGATGGAGTGATTTGTTTCTTCACGCATTAAGATCTTTTAACTTGATTTCGATTGAGCTTGTATTTATAACAAAAGAACATGATGATACTACGACTGTAGCCTAACTACCATTTCAATATGAAGGTTAATCTGATAGGGACTACTTTCCTTTAAAAATTAGTTGATAAATATGACAAATCAGGGGTTAGCGCAACAGTCCTAAATACACAATTTCAACATGCCACGTTTACTGGTTTACGCGAGTAACATACATAATGATGTCACACTAAACTTAGTTAAAATGGATTACGAGTCGACAGAATATAGGTATATACGTACAGATATCATAATAGGACCAATTACTGGAAGTGTGAAAGGAACTGCAATTTTTGCCCAGTTTACAAGATATTGCAGTATTAACTTTACTCGGAACCACTGTTTGTAAGCATTAAATAACTTTCGTAAGAAATAGAGTCATAACTTTTACCATCATTGACGCAATGAGGAAAAGGGATACAAGTCAACAAATCAAGCCTTATTATTGTCGATGATATGCAATCCCTTCACTTTTAAGCAGTTTACAAAGAAAATGTGTCATGGGAGTGCATGATTCTCGGAAACCTCATAATGTTTGTCCTTGAAAAAAGATAAAAATGTAAAGATAAAAGATAATGACTTATGTCAAGTCACATTCAGTGCATATTTTTGTAATTATTTACTAGCTTTTCTTGCTACTACCCT